>JAGDQP010015116.1:28564-43512 GCA_022664845.1 Lepisma saccharinum | reverse complement strand
AAGAAATGGGAATACAATGGGACGGTTCATCAGCTATTCATTGATTTCAAGAAAGCATATGATTCTATCAAAAGGGAAAAGTTATACAGTATCCTGATACGATTTGGAATTCCGAAAAAAATGGTCCAACTAGTGAAGATGTGTCTCAGCGACCCCATAAGCAGAGTACGGATAGGTAATAATATGTCAGATAGTTTCAAAATTCGCAACGGATTGAAACAAGGCGATGCCTTGTCACCATTACTGTTTAACTTCGCGTTAGAATATGCGATTTTAAAAATTAAAGGGGACAAAAAGGGACTGTCACTGAATGGTTTGAATCAACTGTTTGTATACGCGGATGATGTAGATTTAATAGGGGATGATATAGATGCACTACAAAGCAACACCGATGTCTTAGTAGAAGCATGCGATGAGATAGGTCTACAGGTAAACATAGATAAAACAAAATACATGATAACAAGCCGAAGCACAGGGAATGAAGGAATTGAAAACATAAGAATTAGGGATGAGGTCATAGAGAAAGTAAACAAATTTAAATACTTGGGAGCATACGTAACAAGCAAAAATGAGGTCACGGAAGAAATAAACAGTCGCTTAGTATCGGGGAACGCATGTTTCTACTCAGTCCAAAAACTTCTAACATCGCGATTAATATCAAGGAAATTGAAATTAAAAATATACAGAACGATTATTCTGCCGGTAATACTTTACGGTTGCGAAAGTTGGAGTACGACCCTAGCAGATGAACATAAATTACGTGTATTTGAAAGTAAGGTTTTGAGAAAGATATATGGTCCGAAACGGGACGAGATGACTGGAGAGTGGAGGAGACTGCATAATGAAGAACTCCACGGACTGTACGATTCACCAGATGTTGTAAAAATAATGAAATCGAGACGACTAAGGTGGGCAGGGCATGTAGCTCGGATGGGGGAAAAACGAAGATTATATTCTATCCTGGTTGGAAGGCCCGATGGAAAGAGGCCATTGGGAAGACCGAGACGTCGCACTATGGTGCCAAATACCGAAAACGTGGCGAAAAGTCCCCAAAACAAAGTTGTAAGTAGGGAAGGTTTAAGTCCCTCAATAGTTAGGTTGGTACCTGCCGCCTTCAAAATGAGCGTTTACAACGGTCATTATAAGCAGCTGACTACTTTAAGCTGCTGTAACCTCTCGTGAATGGCTAGTCGCATATCGCCACATTGAAACGCTATCGGTATTTTATATTTGACCGCGCAGAGTATTTTTTACTGTTTACTAGTTTGGCATACATTCAAATGAAAAAAACTGTTGAAAGTAAGTATATTAATTGTTATTGTATAACTTAAACAATTAAAATAGTCTTGTAAATTGTCGATTTTCAAATGTCGTGATGCAAAAGTCGAAAGTCCCACGATGTCCCACGATCAAATAACTTGTTCTTATGACCAAAATCATTGTTTAACATAGTACTACAAAGCCTGAAGCCCGTTCGTGCCCGTTTTGTATTGTTCATTTTTTATGCAATAACGTTTCCTTTTTGGAGCCATTAAACATTTCCCTGGTTTTAGTTCTTCAAATAATTGTTTGTATTGTTAGTTTTGTTGATTTCTTACATCTGCCTCATAATTTTCCAACAAATAACATTAAATAAAGAATCTGTGACCTCAACAATATTATAGATGCCGATTTCCATTGATATATTAATATTTTCTATATTTAAGTCCTCCATATTGGATCTGCCATTTTGTTTTTTGTAAAAATAATGTCAAATTTGAATTCAGCGATCCCAAACCCATTATTATATGTAAGTTTTCAAACAAAACCGATTTGCATTTATTGAACACATTTTTCAATTTCATATCCGCCATTTTGTTTTTTGAAAAAATAATGTCAAATTTCAATACAGCGATCCCATAACCATTATTATATGTACGTTTTCCAAAAAAAAAAAACGATTTGCATTTATTGAACACATTTTTCAATTTCATATCCGCCATATTGGATCCGCCATTTTGTTTTTTGACAAAACTAATGTCAAATTTGAATTCAGCGACATCAAAAACACTATTGTAGTGAAGTTTCTGAAAAATAAATCATGTTTTCGACTTTTCGCCACGTTTTTGGCACTTGGCACCACTGTGCGTCGGTGGGAGGACAATATTAGAAGAGATCTTCGAGAAGTAGGTGTTCGTGTTGAAAACTGGCTTGATACTGCCCAGGATAGAATCCAATGGCGAACGTTTGTTACTGCGGCGATGAACTTGCGAGTTCCATAAGCCATAGAGTTAGTTAGTTAGTTATATGCTGAGTATATTAATATGTATTCCCAAATGTTGTGGGACATTCTACATATATTGGGAATCTAAATTAGATATTCCTGAGACATTTTGTGATATTTCGGATATTATATTATTTTTTAGAGTTCCATACCTATCTTCTTGTTCTGGTTTCTTCCTTGCACTTTTTTTAGGGGAGGGGGGTGTTTTTAATTATTATTAGGGCGGCTTTTCTTGCAAGCATGCGTTGCTTGATTTGCTTGCGATTCGGGTGAGTAACCAATTGAAACCTGTGTTACACGTAGAACACGCTTTAGAACACGTGTTTCAAATCGCTACTCCCCCAAATCGCAAACAATGCACGTTTGCAAGAAAATCAGCCCTTAGTTGTTCTTCATTTTATTGTTCATATAAAGTTCTTGTTTATTTTTATAGGTACTAATTGAGCTTATTGCAAACATAAGATTGCTTCGTACTAAAAGAACATTAGATAAAATACTAATTAACAGGAATTTCGTCAAGAAATATCCTTTGTGTTATTCATACTCGTGAGCCGTCCAATCAAGCGTGTTTCATGTACATTGCCCTTGTATTTTGTTTGTGCAGAAAGAAAATGACAACTTAAAAACAATGCAAGAAAATTTCTTATAAACCCACGCACAGAAACATCTAAATATGTATGTAATCAAATAGTAATACCTTAGGAAGTTATGTGAATCACATATGCCTTAATATATTAACGAGTCCACTTACGTAAAGCACTGTCATTCATATGTAACATTGTAGATTCTATTTTCAGACATTTTAGGCTGTTGTGTTAATGGTTTCCGTTGTTACTGTCACAAACTACGTAATTCAATTATAATGACGGTTTAGTTCTTCCTAATAGAATTTCAAAGAGTTTTCTGGTCAAATGGATTGATTCAGCGCAGCCACTGAGGGGGAAGAGGGAGAACATGTCAAGTAATGACCCTCTCGAAGAACCCTTCAACTTGAAACAACTACAACACTAATTACGAGAAGCAATAGCCGTAATGGTTCAGTGGTGTCCCGTAATGGCAGCTAATTTTGTTTACTGTTTTAAAGGTGTTTGAGGGGAAAGATGAAACAGAGGTTAGGGTGAACACTGCAATACAAAACAGGAACGTTCAGAAAGGAAGGAAGCTGTTTTCCTCAAAATGAGAAAATTGCTCTTAAAACATCGCCATTATCATATAATGGACCCACTGTACAGTACACTATCCGTGGCCATTTTGAAAATAAGTGCATGCTGGGAAAAACGGATGAGTGAAAATGTAGTCACCGTAAAAGTAGCTTGTATAATTGCTTTACTGCCATCTAGTGATGTGTTTTCAAGACTGTTACTGCTACACTGAAAGTTCTCAAAACACTGTATATACTGGACGTACCAATGAAAACAAATTTTCTCCCTTGTACTACAACTTCCAAAAGTGTTTACTTTGATATCTTGTGAAAATTCTTCCCGAAGATGTGGACAAATTCTGCTCTTCTTCTTTTTTCAGTTTACAAACAAAAAGTACGCTCGTGATAACACATTTTACAATTGGTGACTAAAATGAGTACTGTTATATGTTTTGTTATGATTTGACGTAATGTTAGCATAGTATTTATTTTTGTATGTGTGAAAGTCAATTAATTTTCATTTTGTTTAGCCATAAGATGCTTGTAGCTTACAATGAATCGGGCAGCCTGGATTTAAATCCCGGCCAGGACAATGGAGCACCCTAGAAAAAATAGTAGATATTACGATATCATGGTCAACTGGACCATAAAGTGTGGTTATTTTGGAACCAATACTTTTTATGGTTGCATTTACAAAACTTTTATTGTTAAGCGTGTTTTGTTAATTTAACAATACTGTTAGGATTGTTCTCAACAGCTTACAATACGTGAACTAACAATACCTTATTGTTGAATTTACAATAAATCCACCCGAAATGTAGTAGCTTTATTCCTATTGATAACTGGTATTGTAAGTTTTACAACATTTTGCAGTGATAATATTATCACCGCAAATCAACAAAAACTTTCCCGTTGGGAGACTGAAGTCCGCCTCGCAGGCCGGTAGGCTTGAACTGCAATATTCACCTTTTAAAAGCCTTAAGTTACCGGCGAATCCCTCTGTTATTACTTGTAACATACGACTCACACTAATATCTGCAAAGAATAAATATTCATGTGGCATTCTTTCCAAAATACTTTAAGCAAATTCGTTAAAAATATGTCACTGTATAAAGAGAAGAATCCCACGTTTTTATTCGACAAAGCATAACTCGATTGTATAAAAACAATAAACCTATAGTGTCATGTTTTTCTCTTTTAAAAGCGGTGCCATCTGTTGTACAAATACACATTTTCACAACGGTAATAGGAACATGTGTAAATTTTCTTCACATACGTATATAAATATTAATGTTATTATATTAATCACCATCTGCATCAACACAATTATCATCCAGGACTCATCATAAATGTCAGAGTTGGTGTGTTTGTAGTGACTTTTCATTTTTTCTGTTGTTGCGGCGATAAATATGCCGACCTAATTTTCTTTGTTATTCCGTAATAAGAGGTACGGTCACGGTAGGTAGAGAGAACGGTAGCTGTCACGAGCATGACTTCTGCTAAGGCACCACTCTCGCCTACGTCATTTGGTGTGTTCTAATCATTCCTAACCTCGGCTGGTAACCATTTCTTAACGAGTTTACCCCTTTGTATAGATCTCGTATGTTATTTGTCTTGCCGTTTTCCTCTATCTCCTGAATCTTCTGCGTCAGATATTTTCGCTTTTTGTTTCTGAACCCGAGTGTGGCGTTTCGTTTCGCGTTACTGTAGTGGTTGGTATTTGCTTCGCTTTTATTACTTAGCCTTCGTTACCTTGCTTGTTTTCGTTCCTCATGAAGCTTAAGGCATTCTTCATCAAACCAAGGTTTGTTTATCTGTTGTTTCTTCTCACCTACACGTTCCTTCGCTGCGCTCTTAATTGTTTCACGAATTACCTCCCACATCTTACTTACATCAATGTCATTATGAATATCATCATTATTATTACTCGAGTCGGCTAGGATTTCGAACCTATTTGAGAGTTCGAGTTGGTAATCTGCTTTTATGCTTAGATTATTTAATCGTTTCAGTTCGAATTTCAATTGTTTTGACCCCTTGCTTTCTCTGTTCACGATGCATAACTTTTCCCTTTTGTCATCACTCATTGATGGGCGGTGTCACCTTGCACTCCTCTGTACGACCTAACATCCATTATGTTGGTGTATATTCGTCTATCTTGTAACCGCTGCTTTTGCTTGTAGAACAAGCAATCACAGGCGGCGACAAATATTTTCGGATGGGTTTTAATAAATGTTACTCGAAAAGAAAAATCGGATCCAAAACTCCCCGAGAACGGTTCCAGGGCTTTAGGGAGATTGACCGAATAGAAGAATGGAGAGGGAGAGAGGAGTGGGTACAGATTCTGTGGAGATGATACGCGATGAAACGAAGATAAAACCAATGTTGGATACCGGGATTAAGTGTCGTAAGTTCCACCATCATAGCCCATATGGAAACTCCAAGAATATAATGTTCTGCTTTCCCCACTAGTCGGATACACTGGGCTTACGTTAAACGTTCATGTACAAGAAACTGAACAACGTTCGCGGACAAAATGGAATTTACGAAACTCATCCCTCCCTAAGAATACTCTAATGTTGAAACGTTCTGTTGCTCTTTAAGGCTGTAATAAAAAAAAATCACTCTAAATTCCCTACTATGAGTGTGATTGATGGTCGCATTCATGGAAAACAATTAAATAATAATACAAAAAAAAAGAACGCAAGATCAAGAGAAAGGACGTTCAATTTTACCTTTTTAAATGAAACAATCACTTTGGAAAACAGAGTTAAACTTTATCAAACTTAAGAAGAAAAAAACAACAATACAAAAAAGGAGCCCAGGGATAAAGTCCCTGGACGAGTTTGTCCGAATGATGATTGATTTAGTTAACTATTGTTTACTAACAATTTACAAGATAATGGATTGACTCTTGTGTGAAAAAGAAATGTATACACCAGAAAGAATTTAACCGTTCCCTCTTCTAGCCATTACAAAATTAGGTAAGGATTAGCTAATGTAACACTTATTATATATATATTCAGAAAATTAACATCGGGAGCATTCGAGAAAGAAAAATGAACAGATATTTATATATGACAGGCTTTAATTCACATGAATTAGCAATGAAAAAAAAATACTAATTGTTTTCTCGTTGCCTAGTAACAACACACGAAAGAATTAATCACATTAATCTATGCCGTCGGGCTGATTGGACACATATGGAATTTGCTCCTATCACGAATTTTCTCCTCTAGATAAGGTGCTGTGATAAGTACAGCAAACAAACGAAATTTAAAATAATACCTGGCTAGAAGTAGGGAGGACACTAACATTTTATACATTCCGAAAAGATTAGCTTCTTACGATTGAACTAAATATATATATATATTAATTTAATATTAGATTACGTAACCTGAACGTTTAACGTTACTGAATGACCTGAGTTTTTCTCTGAGGATGAAATACACCATGCAGTCCGCAAAATGCGTATATTGAGAAGATACGTTAATGAATAGAGACGAAACTTGATTGAAATTACGGGAGACGAAAGTGGAGAGTTTGAAAGTTGAATGGATAGTGGGGGGTCATACGTATTGGAGGGAGTATTTAAAAACACAAACATATAAATGCACAAACATTGTAAGAAGACCCATTTTGGGTAATTACTGCCTTAAAACTAAATATATCTAGTAACAATCTACACACACATATATCTACGCAAAAGTGATCACCTTTACTTAACATCTGGATATTTCTCAGCTGAGACACTGGCCAGTTCTCGCGAGCAACCACAACATTGACAAACAGAACGATATAAAACAGTAATAACAATAATTGAACTTGATCTCAATATTGTATTAGATACATCTTGTTCAAGCTAATGAGATTGCTACCGAAATTTTGAGTGAAAAAAAAAACAGCTTATTTTTACATAAACGTCTAAATACAGAAAAAGTTGGGTTTACTGCAAACGCCGAATCTTTGTTTACACAAACCATGCTTTGACAAATGGCACTAAGACCGTGCGTGGGCGGACCCCAGGTACCATTAACTATTCAGTCGGACGAGGTCCAAACGAGAACACTAGGATAGTTTCTTCTTACGCAATCCTTCAGTTCAGAAAAAAAAAGGAGAATACCCAGAAAAAAAAATGACATAATCTTATTTCTATTATGCTGAGGTCGCTCGTACAATGAATATGAGATAATAACAATTGGTAATCGATATAGTTAGATTGCATTCACCACAGACATGACACAGTTTAATTACAATGACACGCGAAGTTTTACTTCTATATGCATGGAATGATCAAGAAGAATTTGAAAGCGGTTGCAAATGATTCCAGTGAAATATTTTGCACCATATTTGTTCTGTTCAAATGACATCGGTTTGAATTAACGTGGATGTACAAAAAAAATAATGTTGGCAAGCATAGTGCAATGTTTGCTCTGTGATCAAATGTCTAAAAGACAAGAAAGGTCGGAGTTATACATTTAGATAAAAAAACAAAAAACGTTTCTCTCATTTCCCAAACTAGCTGGACCAGGTTGCGTAGTCGTTCCACAAATAAGAGTTTATTCTAAGGAATGGGGCCGGAGGCATCCCGGACCTAAGTCTATTGTACTTTTTGGAATATTCTTTTTACGTCTACGAAAAATAAGTGAGCGAACTTCGAGAAAAACTTTGCAAGTTCTTTGGTGGTGTAAAACACTTCCTGATTATGTTCACAGAATATGTCCGAAGTGATGAAAAGTCAAAAGGTGGCTACGTTTGCTCAGCTCCATTACACTGCGGCGATGAGCTGGAGAAAAGGTTGTTCCTTTTTCTTTCGAACTCTGGCCTTGGGGTGATCGATTAGATTGTAAAAGAACGAAGTTACCTGGTTAGATGAGCGCTTAGCTGGAAACATCTTGGCGTTCAGGCGTCCGTCGTTCAACTCTGGCGTCGTCTCTGAGATGTACGCTGATGCCGCTCTAACATAGTTCCAAATATGAAGCACGGGAACTGTCCATTCCACCAATAACACTGATATACGTGCCCACTGCGGTTTACGAACACCACTGTCACTTGAACGATCAGCACCTTCAATCATGTTTATGAGTATATAATTTGGTTCACGTCGGAGGAAGAACAGCTAAGAATTTTCTGAATATTGGGTGAGCACTTGGGAGGAGTTAGCAACGCATCGCACTTGTTTTACCCCGTATCAAAAAGAAAATAGTAAACGTCATACGGAGATAGTTTTCGTGTAAGCGCGATCGCTGATGTCGATGGACTTAATGTCACGTCGATGATGTTTGAGAAAGCACTGTTCCAAAAGTTCTTTCTACACTTCCGAGTTCGTTCTCTTGACCCAAATCCTTTCCTCCTCCGGAATCCAAATTTTCAAAATATCAGCTCTCATTCGTCGTTGATATCCACAAAGGTGGGTGCCGTTGTCTGCCCTGAAAGGTCGTTGGTACCTTCTTGATGAGGTGCGAAAATTGTACGTGATTAAATTCGCTTTGTCGAGATTTTTCCAGCTCCTGACCTCAGCCAAAAAGTCACCAGTGGAAGAGTATTCCACACCTGGAAGTCTCTGTGTCCATTAGCGCCTTCTCTCTGAGGGTGGTCTTCTCTTTCTTGAAGTAGAAAAGTGATTAACCATTGTTCGATGTCGGTGCGGTCCTTCTTTCTTCAGGTGTTTCCCAAATATTCAGGTAACGGGTTTCCATTACAGAGAAATACAAAAATATTGAAACAGGACCAAAAGAAAATCAATAAACAAGAAGATTCGTGAATTTATTGTTGTATATTAGAAATATTAATTCTTCATGCCCATCACAATTAAAGTAAAAATACAATTTATACACAGGGATGATGATGCAACTGTTACAATCTACTAATACGTTATTGATCTGGTTGAGAGTTTTGACGACCGGAGATACCCATGTGTATGTCTTTGTGTTCAAAGTACGTGCTCTTTACCAGTAGGTTTTTCGAAATCGCGAAAGTTTTCAGTCTTTCTCCATTGTTGTTGGTCTTTTCGTGAAGGCTGTATTTGCCTATAGTAGGTCTATATTTTTCTTCCCTTTCTACCTTTGCATTGAAATCACCCAACACAATTTTCGAATTATACTTCGGAATTCGGTTGAACAGCCTTTCTAGCTCATCGTAGAATATATCTTTGTCGAAATCATTAGCCATCTCGGTCGGAGAATAGACATTTATTGAAACCGTGTTGCCCCATCGAGTACGTATCGTAACGTACGATAGTCTTTCGTTTACGAACTCTATATTCTGAACCCCCGGGAAAGTGTTCTTAATTACGAATCCTGTTCCGAAATCGTGAGACTGTGTTCCCCCGTAGTAGAAAGTGTAATTGCCCTGTGGGATGCTATCTTGACCCTCCCACAGAACTTCTTGTATCGCTAATATGTCTAGCTCGTACTTCTCGGTCTCGCGTACTACCACCTGAAAAGTGCCCGTTTAGTATAATGTTCGTACGTTCCACGTTCCTATTCTAAGGTCTTTCTTAATCCTGTTCTTGGAGCTCCCTGAAGTGGTCCTCGCCCGGAGATCCGAATGAGGGACTAGTTTACCTCCGGAATTGTTTACCCCAGGAGAATCCATGAACCATCTGTTACTATTTCTTGACATGTTTTAGCGGTGTCAGCTCTACGACCTCGCAGTAAAGGTAGACATTCAAGTTGTCGTCCTCTGTCCATCTCTGAGCCTTGCCGGTGTCATTCACCTTCAGCCTCAGTGTGGTAATGGTGATGCTGCTTCTTCTCACCATGATATTTTTGTTCGGGGTTATCCTCCCCTAGCCTTTGTAGATCCCTCTACTAACTGCAAGGCAGCAGTACGGGTTTTGGTCTGCCCCAGAATATTTCCGGTACTCATCATGTTTGGTCAAAGTATATAGAAATACTTAACTAGATGACAGAGGTTGTTTTTTGGTGTTTTTAAATCGCAAAATAACGAAGATTTGACATTTATTTCAAAATAACACTGAAATGCACTGCATATAGCGATAAATTCGCGAAATCGGAATGTTTGCCTGTAATACTTATACAGCTTTCCTCTGCAACAAACTGTGATACACAGAAGACCAGCAGTTCTGTTATTTTTAGACCGGTTGGTTAGTGAAAGTTCGCCCCAGAAGTAAATTCCACCCTATGTTCGGTCCACTCCACACCGAGGACCAATTGTCTGGCAGAAGAGCACTGATGTTGGACTGAAATAGAATCTATCGCGCAGTGGGGTATTTTTTTCCATTTAATTGGGCAGACTAGTTCATTTACGATTGAACTGTTAATTACGTCCTAATCGAGCTGGTAAATTTCTAAGGATGGGACCTACAGGTTAACTTGGATTCCGAACCGGTTGTGTCCCTACTGGGATTCTTTCATTACAAGGCAGCGAGCGTTACCACTCATCCACGGGGACATAGTTCATTTACGATAGTCGTTAAGAGTGAACTAGTTAAGTTGAAAGAATCATTGAGAAGTTTGACACCCCTCAAATTTATAAGAATTTTACGGTCAGAAAACGATAGAAATTGTACAAAACTCTACTTAAACTTACACCCTCTGATAAGATAAGATAAAATGAATTGTATGGGCGGTAACAGCAGTTACACCCTCTGAATTTTAAAATTACTCTCCCGCAAACAAAATCCTGGCGGAATCCCTGTGTATGAGCATCTTTTTGTCAGTCTGGCGTATGAAGACTGTAGTGTCTTCATAACTAAAAGAACTGAACTCAGTGATTCCAGCAGCCCCTTCCGTTGGGGTGTCACCCCCCAAATCCTCGAGAGAACCCTCCCCAACTTTTAAATTGGCGAAAAATCAATAAAAACCGCGTAAAACTCCACTTACACTCAAACTGAAAATCCTGGCGGAATCCCTGACTAAGCTGAAGAATAGAATCGCACCAGAAAGTAAGAGGATGTGGGCACACGGGGCGGAGTGGAAAATGAGCTGGCCTTGAATAAGTGTGGTGTGTATTCAAATCCGATTTTCTTTTTTTTTTTTTTTTTTTTTTAAGGAAAAAAAATGTTAAGAAATAGTGCAGTGTGTTGTTAGTCGACCTGTGTATTGAAATCATAAGCTGAATAAATTGGAATCCAAGTTTAGGAAGGATATCCAGCCATTTTTTTGCTCACATGGTAAGTCTAAAAGTAGAAATTATCCTTGTAAAATGACGACTTTATCAAATTTTAGAAGAATTCGTTTAATTTTAAAATTACATTACAATTTAATTAGCATTCATAGTCCATTTTCTCTATGTATACAATATATTTACCTTTCAAAACCATGTCAAAATAAAAAGAAATTACTTGAAATAAGTAACACCTATTTGTGTATTCAGTCGCGAAAGATAACACCGATTTTGGGTAAAAAATAAAATCGGCTTCGGGGATAAAATAAAACGAAAACTTCAAGTCCCTATTAATAGAATAATTTGCACTTACAACAAAACAGATATTGTTTCTAAAATGGTTAAAGAAATCTTTACAATCAAATACGCCATGGTTTCTTTCAAGTTTGTAGCATAAACAGAACCGACTTGGCCCCCCCACCTCACCTGTATATAACTCCAGGAATCCGAAATTTCGGATAATCCGAACATCTTGTAGCGGAAATTTAAATAGTAGCGATAAGGCTCACCTCATGAGCTATTTTTAGCCCTGCCCCTTACTTGACTCACACTCAATCTCTCGCATCTCCGTCTCCCCCCGACCCTATAGTAGTGGCTTACGCGCCGTCACGACTTATCCTATTACAATGTGCTAATGGATGATCGGGTACAGTTGCCGCTTATATTTAAATTTATTTCTTTTTCAGATAATCCGAATTTTCTGGAATCCGAACATGGCTCAGTCCGAATTAGTTCGGTTTCCAGGGGTTATACTGTAGTTCTGAAACGAAGGTCAACATCGATCGTTCGTGTTTCCAATTGACTTATAAATCAGACATCAATTGGACGGTACTTGCAGTGTAAGACAATAGCACAGGTCAAGAAAGTATTTTGAGAAGATATACGAGGTGTTTCTCAAGATATCTCCACAACTGATCACGGGATGATGGGGATCTATTTGTAACTCGGCATGCAGCTAGAATGGTGTCTATTGCGCATGCGTACACAGCCGCGCTGCCATGTGACTACTCAGTCAACGGTAGGATGTCGTTGAGTTGAGTGAGGTAATGTATTTTGACTGTCGCTTTCATAATGAACAAACGAGTACATCAAAAGAGTTGCACAGCAAACAGTGAGAGTAAGAGATGAACAGGGCGTTAGTTAAAAGATAATCGGGTTATTCTATAGACTACTTTTTCAGAGATTTTCAAGGAAGTTGAAGGCATAGAATATGTATTGCAAAATTGGTTCTGCGGACTTAGACGAGAATGTTGTATTCATGTTGTGCAGAACTTACTTGGAACCACTAACAATGATCCAGAATTACTTGAAAAAGGTAATAAAAATGCAATTAAGTTGATCGCAGCTCTCACGCGTTAAAAAATTGCGGGTGATGTTACTGTTGAAACTCATCCCGACAGTGGATCACTTTATCATATTCTTGGCTACATTTGAAGCGCCAGTACCACCTGACCTTATATATGTTAACCATTTATCATGTCATGTGTGTGTGACAGAAAGAGAGTTCACCGTAATATTAGAACTAAAAAATTGAACCCTTCACGACGTATACCATGTTGTCAGGGGTGATAATGAGACGAGTTCAACAACAGCCTGATCGTACCGGCACCATTCCGGGATTTACGGTGTTACATTAAAAAAATGTATATCCTGAAATATGCTGCAACATGCTTTGTACCATTGCTATTTAGGCTGTAGAAAATGTTAATATATTCGACCATAAATGGCGTGGGTGTTTTAGATTTTGAACTTCGTGCTATATCAATACTCATGCTAGCTTTTTTTTTTTTTTTTTTTTAAGTTTTAAATACGGTTGTAAATATTTTCTAGAGGAATATACGAAAGAAACCACTTTCAAAGTTTGAAGGTGTAAATAGAGTTCATTTGTTTTAGGAAAGCAAAACTAGATAGCAGCGCTATTCCTAAATTTCTCTTCACAGAGAGAGCGCAGAAAAATGACAGGCGTGTTGCGTTTTGACTGTATGGATGAGAGAAGAGAAGCCACGTGCTACAAGAAGGAAACTAACACCTGCCCGCTCGAACTAGAGGTAGAAGAGTTTTGCGTGAATATACGTACATTGTGACATCACATTTGTTTACACCATTCTGAACTCCCTCAAACTTCCGGTGCAGGTAGTGTAACCCACGCGAACAAATCCAAAGAATAGGTATTCTGTCTAACATTCGGGCTTAGTAACCATTATGGAAACACCATTCCTATTCCCTGGGCAAGGTGAACCGATGGTGGTGTATCATCGGTCTACAGTTTAAAATGGATGATTCCGAATTACTATTTTATTCCTACGCAATTTGTTTTTTTTTACCAATTCGGCGCTTAAACCACTGGGAATGTATAACCTTCAAATGTCCTCAAGTATGCAACGTCATTTTTTTTTTAGAATCAATAATAAATATACTTTTTAAGTTCATGAATATTTTACGTAAAAAATCTGCTGTACCGTAGGGTGCAAATGCTATTCCAAATTTTATTTTGGCTCAAATAACATAAAATGTGTTGTTTAGATCTCAAACTGAAATTGCTTAATTAGTATAAGTATAGCCTACGAACTTTGTATTTCGCGTGCGTATGTTGCTCCATAACTTCAGCAGCAAACAAAATCCCTCTGTTAGGGAATACAGAAGGATTCGTTCTATGTATTTACGATGAACAAGAATTAGTTTGTATCTGGTTTTGGTATTCCTATGTATAAAACTGATCATTTATGCCTTTTCAGATGTTGCTGTTCCACGATATTTTTTTTACTTATTTTTCACCTTGCTTCTTTTTCTTCTTCTTCTGTAACTGGATGAAAAACAGGTAATTATGAGAGTGTCCGCTAGGGGTGCTGCTAGCCGTCTGTATACCTGTCCGTGTTGCCCCCACGGAGTAGTCTGTAATTATTGTCTGCCGACCGACCGATCCCACCTCTTCTTTACCTCTCCTTATTTCGAATTTAACTCCCCCTTCTTTTACACTCCCCCATCCAAGGCCTCTCTCTTCTCCTCGTCTTCTTCTTCTTCTACAAGAACAACTGCTGGGTTACAGCGTTATCAACCCACCAGCCAAGAAATTATGGTTAACCTGGCTTC
Organism: Lepisma saccharinum; assembly: GCA_022664845.1. Classification (NCBI taxonomy): domain Eukaryota; kingdom Metazoa; phylum Arthropoda; class Insecta; order Zygentoma; family Lepismatidae; genus Lepisma; species Lepisma saccharinum. Next base: position 28,891 of record JAGDQP010015116.1, on the reverse strand, counting down.
AAATTATGACACTATTATTCATGTTATCCCTGATACTTACAAGTAATCATTTACTCTGAAACCACATACTATAGTGTTCTCGATAGTGGAATAATTTCATCATCAATATTAATAATGGATAGCTTATTTCACTATTCGTATCGAATTATTGATATCAAACTATATTATCTGAATAACTGTTCAGTACCTGTTACGGTACTTGCCATGAATAACGGTAAATCGATGAATAACATTTAAAATTAAAAAGTAAACAATTATCTGGATAAGGATTAATCGGACTATTATCTGGATAGTAATTAATCAGACTATTATAGAGAGAAGGATTAA
>JAGDQP010015116.1:0-18950 GCA_022664845.1 Lepisma saccharinum | reverse complement strand
AATTGTTATGATAAAACCATATCCGTACCAATGTTGTCGTCAAGTTGTCTGTTAAGTGCTCAAATTGTTTACTACAGGATGTTACTAACGAAGTGCAGTCTTTTTCATAGTTTTTAGTCATCATAACAATGAAAACCATAGATGTCGAGAAAATCTTCTTTTTTGCAAGTACAGTGTGGGAATATTCTTTCGTAGGTTTTTTTCGTAATATACAATTCTCAGGCATCGAATAGGTGAATTTCTGGAATAAATGTGTTCAAATTTTTTAAGTGAAATGGTTAAAAATATCGTGAGTACAAGGTAAAATTTATTTAGTACAAGGATAATTTATTTATCTTGAGTAGCTATATATAATTGATAAATAATTGTTTTGACTGACATTTCAAAACTTAGAGTTTAGACATAAACCTTGCACTTACGGATGCTGCTAAAAACCGGGGCTAAAGTGCATATCTTTTGAAATAACAACCATCTACTAATAACACTGTGAATTATACATTTATTTATTCCCGATCTTCACATGTTTCTAGCACATTTTCAAAAACAAATATCAAAAATTTAATAAACATTAATGAACAAATTTCAATAAAAAAATTAATACAGCCTGACGCATACAATACCCTTGTTATCATGTAGTTTGTATTTCTCCCGCTGGATGGCAAACCATGTTCGCAAATTTGCTGCCGTCTGTGGAGGATTCTGAGTACTACATTCTAACGTTCTCCGTGCTACGTGAGTTCGATATTAGAATTCTGAAAACGAATTATGTTGTTTGTTTTTTTCGATTGTTTAGGCATTATTTTCGTAAATGAATGAATATAAATGGTATAATTTATTGAGTAGAGCTCAGAATTTGTAGATGGAAGCAAAATATCCAAATTTCGCGAGAATTTCGTGAGTTAAAAAGCACATTTTCATGTTAACAACCTTCTATGTACTTCACGTGATTTCCTGAGAGTTTAAATTTATTGCAAATTCTCAAGTTGCGAAATTCAGTTGTCCCTAATAATAGGGCTGCCTTCTATGGGGAATAAGATTACCGTCACTGTCTTTAGTAAATACAAGTAGAAGACAACACACACAGAAATAAAAAAAAAAACAGTGTTCATTCAATACAATTTTAACACAGAGCAGTGGTTCAAGGAAGGCTACTACTACTTTGTGTCATTCAACACAGTGACGTCTCCATTAATCCAGCATATGAAATCCCTGCTCTTGTGGTGTAGTTCGTGAGGTTGAAGTTCCTTATCACCATTTCGAAATTCCAGTCTTTTCATATTTCTTCTCTCATTTTGAAGCTTTTTTTTTTTAACGATATTAGAGAAAATTGTGTTACCGTAATGTGCAATCTCATTTTATTTTTGGTATGTAAAAATCTTTCACGTTCCAGTGTAAACTAATTAACTGAATGATTCAGGTGCATTTGAAGATGTTAGTGTAAAATATAACCTAATGAGTGATCCCATTAATTTCTATGTATTTTATACACCACCACCCCCCTCCTGGTGCATCTGTATGGAAATATGTTATCCTGTTTGACTATATAACAGAAAACTGTTTAGTCGATGGAAAAATACTGTGTATAGTGAAACAGTGTGGTGTGAAACTGGAAATTTTATTAAGCAATTTAATATAAAACCATGAAGCGATGTTAAAAATGTAAATGATCATATACTTGATTGGATATTTTCCAATATGAAGATTTTAAGTTTAGAAGTATAATACAGCTCCAAACATGGATGAGAAATATGCTAGCATATAAAGCAGGAGCTTATGAATATAGACGAGGAGATTGTTACAATGAAATCAGAGTAAAGTAGTGAGACGAGGTAAAATTCTAAAAGACTAAATGAAACTGGAAAAGATACCCAAGTAAGTTTGATGGAAAAGCAAAGAAGTTTCTGAAGAGAAAAGATAGAATGAGAATAAAAGCAAGGACGAATGACTATGAACACGCAGAACGAAAAGAAGTTAGTAGAAAAATCAAAAGTCTTTTGAGGGAATGCTTTGCCAAGTATGCAAAGAATTTGGAGAAGATGGTAATGAATCAAAACAAACAGGTTATGGAAATTTCTTAAGAAGTTGAGGAGGAATATGAATGGTTCGGATCTATGACACAAAAGCGAGAAGACAATATCATGTAAACTGTGAGAGTGTTTCGGGAAAACTTCATGGCAACAGTGGAAAGTTGCTCATCAGAGCAAGACAAGTGGATGAACAAACGTGAACAATTAACGGTCTATGTTGAAGAGTGTGATACATTGGGGATACCAGATCTTGAGCCGATCTTAGAAAGAGAAGTAAGAGGAAGCATTAGAAAATTAGAACCAAATACGAGTTTAGTGTTGGATAAGTTTCCTGGTTTCATCAGAAGATATTTTGGTCATGTCTCTTCTAGTAATACCTACTAAACAAGGTTGTGGAGCAAAAGGAATATCCAAGAACGCAGAAGGAAATATTGATAGTTTCCATATCCCAGGTCGAGTGATATTAAGAATTTTAGACCTGTTACAGCGGTTCCAGAGGTAGCTAAGATTGTAGATAACATTATTCATGACAGTCTGTAACAGAAGAGTATTATCTCGAATGTTAAACGTTCATTTACAAGAGGGAGGTCCTTAAGTACGAATTTGAAGAAGCAGCAATTACTGTGGATGAGAAACTTCAGTTGTATACAATGTACGTAGATCTTATCAAAGCTTTTGACTTAATAGGACATTAAAAGCTACTGATGAAATTGAGAGTTTCAAAATTATAGGCCAACTTTATTCTCGTACTTGAATCGTTTTTAAAAGATAGCATGAACGTAGTTAGTTTTGGACGTCGTTTTTCGACAAGATATATACCTAGGATAGGAATTCCTCAAGGTTCAAACCTGGGGCCGCTGCTCTTCGATATATACCTAAATAACGTGTATCGCGTCGTAGGAAGCAGTCAGATCCTAATCTACGTGAATTATTTAAAAATTTACAAGACAATAAAGAGAGAGATGGGCTCAATCCCCCTGCAATAAGATTTGGATAGTGTGAATCGGAAAAAACACGAACTAAAGATAATAGAAGAAAAACAGTGTGGATATCAATATCGAAAATGAAAGAGAGTGAACAGATTCTGGGGAAATATAACTAAGAGAATGAATTGGGTGAAAGATCTGGGAGTCATACACAGGAAAGACTTATGTGTGTGTGACAATTTAAATACAATTTCCTTGGAGATCTGTAAAGATGTTTTTTTTTTTTTGATTAGGCTATTCAGAAAAATTGTTTGAGCTATCTGATACTAGAATTGGGACCATCACTGTGGAATGATTATGACCACCTGGAAAACATAAGGAAGAGAACAAGTATAGATCAGGATCTTGCGACTTCTTTATGGTAAACAAGACTGTATTTTCCATTTGATATTCCTTTTTATGAATTACACAGTGACGGATTGTGGTTTAAATGGCAAGTGACGTGCTACAAATACACTCACATGTAAACATACCAGGTCAGTCTATGTTTAACAATTTCCTTGATTTTTTATGCTTCGCAAAATTACCAAAAATGCCACTTTTCTAAGAACTGAGCATCTTGATAGATAAGCATAAACTATTTCATATCTTGATTGATTCTTCTAAACAGTTTCATATAACTTAATGCATACAAAAGTAATATGTGAAGTGCCACTTCACCAACTTCACCTGAAAAGCCGCCACTGATAGAAATGTAGATTAAGAACTAATAAGATCAAGTACTTTTAATGTTAGGAGATTTAGGACTGAATCAAGAAGATCATTTGCAGGGAGAACAGGAAAAGCTCAAAGAGGAGAGAGGAGGAAAGTTCCTACGAAGTTTAACCAAAAAAATGCGTAGTCTCTACTTTCGGGACAAGAGGTGAAGAAAATTAGCATGTCAGTGAAATTTAAGATTTAAAATTTGCACCTTAGAGAAGATTCTGATTTGTTAATCCGACATGTTTTAGGTGATTCTTTGTCGACATACGACGTCATTTGTGATGCTGTCTCGATAAAGTTGAGCGCCTCGCATTTCTTTAATGGAATTTCTTCAATTGAACTTTCTTCTTGTTTCGGTATGAGAAATCCTAAATTTGTGTCCCACTACTTCTGAAACACCCCGTATAGACAAACCATACGTAAAAATGATGAAATCAAAGTCATTGAAAGTGATCTTGTTTTCTTGCTTAGTCCTGTTTTATCATGATTTACATACTTCTCAGGGTACTCAGAACCAGTTCGTAACAAGCTAGTGCTGCGATCTACTAACAGCTGTGAACGCTCCAGTCCTTTGACAGCATTTCAGGCACACAACGATTATTTTTTTATAAAATTGGTTGGCGCCACTGAGAACTGGAGTGCTTAGGGATGGAAAACTCACAGTACTTTTGTATTGTGTCGATTAATATTATGTTTATGCCAAGTTTGATGCGGACAAGTTTACCGATATGCAAATAAATTGAAAAAACAAACTATTATTGACTTTTAAATGGTTGGAAACAATGAAACTGATCATGACGGTTCCGGCGGCTCTGAGCTACTCAAGCCATTCAACGACAACGACACCACAACCAAGTTTCTACACCTTGTGGTTCATAAAATATATTTTTTGGGGCATGGGCTGGCAACAGTGACAACGGAGTGTTTGGGGAACGCCGACTGCGACATTTGGTGCTGCTACGTCTAACGTAATGGAAGCAATTTCAAAAAATGTATTGTGTGGAAAATTGGTTGGCAACACTGACAACTATGGGTGCTTCGGAACGTGGACACCCCACAGTATTTTCCTATTGAGTCGAGTAATGCTTATGCCAAGTTTGGTAGAGGTAGGACTAATGGAATGAAAGCATTTTGAAGAACTGATATTTTAAAACAATGGGTTGGCAACACTGAACCACTGCAACAATCAAGACAGTTCCAATGGATCGGAGCTAGTCTAGTAGGTCTAAATACCTTTCCAACAACACCTCCAGCAACACTCTACCCCTTGTGCTTCCTGAGATCTACCCTATCAGCAATATTCGTTGGGCTGACGTACGGCCACCGTTGGCCCTGCGTCGGCCCGACGAGTATTGTTGATAGGTAAGTTTTGGGCACGGACGGACGGACTGAGCAGGATTATAAAGTTCCTTTTTTTATAGCTTTACTATGCCTTGCTATGTAGCCTTTAGGCTTGAGCTGATATAACTGAAAACGAACCAGCATTTCAACTTTAACCAGCGCTTCTTCAGAGTCCCAGTCCAGTGTACTAAAAAAAAATCTTGGAAGAAACGCCTTAGTGAAAAAGAATAAAAGTGCTATCTTTTCTTTAGTTTCGTGAGTACATCTGTCATGGAATTCATCATCAAACTTCCTCAATTGTCTTGCATTAAGCCCAGAAATTACTCGAGGGAGAAGGACGTCAGTTCTCTCCTCCTTCGCTTCTATTTCCATGATTAAAACCGACTCCCGGTGAGTAATTAGTGGAAGGAACTAAGTAATTTCTGTTAACACGAAGACAGCCGTATTGCGCCCCACCAAACCCCTTTTCTCATCCTCAACTACAACCGTGTCACTGTTCCTGGCATATTGCAGACGAATTTCGTCGATCTATTAAACAGGGATTTTCTTCTCTTTTGTCATTATTCACTAATGGTGACAGGGGCGCGGTCTCCTAGAATAGGACGAAAGGTATTGAAGTACTTTTTCTTTCTCAGACAACGTTTGAAAGATAATCAGATTATTTATTTATTACTATATCTTAATATGAATACAACAAACGCCATTTTACACAATTGTGGAAACGAAATGATGTAACAACTACAAAGCAAGAAACAACAAGAATACAATAAGATGTTACCATAGATGTCGAATTGTAGTAGCTTTAACATACGAGGGATGTTCAACAATTATTGTCCCTGACATAGAAGCAGTTGAACTACGATTTGTACGTTAGTATATTGTTCTGCGAGGTTTTAGTAGTAAGTGTTAAAAATTTCAGACTACTGTCACTGACAGTGATGATGTTATATTAGTCTTTTCCAGTGAATCCTAGTTGTGTAAATGAAGAAAAGTGAAGTGTATATGCCTTCTTAAATTTGGGAATAAATTAAAGTCGCTGGAAGCAAGATCTGGGGAATATGGAGTGTGCAGTCATTGTGGAGTGACTTCTCTGTGCGGGTGAATTGTCTTTGAGCAGGAGAACTTTCCTCATTATTATTGTTCTCCTTTCCTGGATTCCATCTCTTAATTTTGGAATTGGCGGGGCGTAATTGTGTTCAGTGATCGTGTGTACTTGTTTCAGATAATCAATTAGTACAACTCCCTTGGCGTCTTAAAAAGAAAATGTGGCCATAAGTTTACGAACCGAAGCTTGGACTTCGAATTTACAAGAAAGGGGAAATCCCTGGTGCCACCACTGCACGCTTTGCTGCTTACATTATAGATTGTTATAGCGTATCCAGGTTTCATCCACAGCTACATATTTGGCAACAAACCGTTCATTGTTTTGTTCAAATAACTTAGTCTCTAATGCACGAACTCATTCTTACTTTTGATCAATAGTTAAGAATTTTGGATTCACTCACTACCTGAAAAGCATAAATAACATTATCACAGTGACAGAAGTCTGAAAATTTTAGCATTTACTTTTAAATCCTTGCATAGCAATATACAAACGTACAAAAATCGTCATTTAACTCCTATGTCAGTGACAATAATTTCTGAATACCCCTCGTACTTATAAAATTGTGAGAAGAAACGATAACCCACCTTCTATTTATTCCTGTTGGCTTGAGCCACCTGAACCTGAAATGTCTTAAGGCCATAAATAAATAGAATCCAATTCAATTTACAGATATGCAACCCAAATTGGCACATAAGAATGATATCTAAAGATAATTTGACGGAAGAACCGTTATTGACTCATTAACCTACTTAGGAGACCGTATTATATCCTCATATTTTTAAAATAAATTGTATAAATAACAATCAATAATGAAATTATGCGAATCGGACACGATAATACTGACGAGTGTGTATCAAATGAATTACTTGAAAGTTTAAAATTGTTTATTTTAGCTGAAATTTGAGTGCCCATAATGACGGATGTCACATCCCAGGCATTCAAAATTCTTACGTATAATCAACGCTCTTCAAATTGTGTTTGTTCATTCGAAACAAGACATTCATAAACACTTACGAGACCACTCTCCAAAATTCCTTTGTTGTTTCTTATTTATCCAGTATTTTTCTTAAAATATATATAAAAAAAAACTACTATACTAAGGTCTCTTAAAATTAAAAAATGCACTAAAAAATAAAAAGTAAACCTTTTCAAAAAATATTAGACTGTCTTTAATGTAGCCAAACTGGTAAAAAGCCCTTTTTTAATGGTACTCAAATCGATTTATTAGGTATTTGGTATGTCCTAGTTACGATAAACATTTTACTTGAAGCACACAGTACAGTGTTGCAAACTGTGAACATTATATCAGATTAAACATTAAAAATCGACATTGTCAAAGTTTTACCTCCTATAATATTCATAGTTTACAACACTGCATTCTATGCTTTACATGTAATGTTTATCATTACTAAAAAGTAAGTTACTAAGTATATAATTAACTGACGTAGTGAGATTTGAAAAAAAAATACACATCAGGTTGGCAACACTAAGAAACCTATGATATCACCATTTAACTCATATTAATACAAATAAGTTCCCAGTAGCTAAATTTTATCTTAATTCATTGTTTCAGATTTATCGTGACGTATTGATTTACTATTGTAAGAAGAAGATTTTGGGCCGTAAGTTGGGAACCCTGTATCACGGGCTCAACTCAAAGCGACATTTAGAAAAGTGTTCTGATGAACTTTGTTTTCCTGTTTTGGTATCAAGAATTGAGGAAAATATACTGTATATATACACATAAATAACATTGGGGTGTCGACTCAAATTCTTAGCACCCAACAGCCGTAGCTCAATGCCGATCGAGGTAGTTGAGTGGTTAGTGCGCTAGTCGATTGACTCCAAGATCATGGGTTCGAATCCTGCCTAGAGCATGGATGTTTGTGTGTGTGATAAAAAAAAATGGTAGATCGTTCGCTTATCAATCAGAAGGTCCTGGAAACGATCCCAGCGACTAGCTATCCAGACTGAGTTTTTTCCAGGGTTTTTCCTCAGTCACACCAGGCAAAAGCTGGGATGATACCTTCAAACACACCCTGTCGACTTCACTGATTGACTTTCCACCCACGTACATACTCTCCCCTACCCTATCCCAGCCTGAAGGCCAGAAATGTGTTCAAAAAATAATATCGTTACTTGCTTTTTCCTAATAACAATTCCTTAATGCACGTCAAACTCATCACAGCTTTTTTTTTTAACTTTTATCTTAATTTCTTCCCCCTTGATTCTGTTATCGAAGAAGGAAGAGCAAGAAAACCAATCTTACAATAAGAGGACACACCCCACAACATCCTTCCCCTGGTTACCATTACGTCGATAATTCTCCTCAGGACTCATTAGGCCTTAATTCATCGAATGGAGCTCCTTTTTTTTTTTTTTTCTTGTTAGCTATTATTTTTGTTCTTTTTTTGAACCTCATCTTGTTCTAAAACTCGATTCGTCTCGACGAAGGCAAAAAAAAAACGAACTATTCAGACGGAGAGGGAGAAACGAGCGAACAAATAAAAGGAACAAGTAAAAATGTTGATTGGTTGCTACAGCAACGCTACCTTGTGTTGACAGCTGAAAGCTCACTCTGCTGACAAGCGAGAAACACAAAATGCGTAACTTCCGTTTCGTGTTGTGAATTGCACGTGAATTTGGGAGGGAAAGTAAATGTATTGGTTTGTATGACACAAACAGATGCTTGTAGAGTACTGTATGCAGGAAGAAAAAGAAGAAGAAGAAAAAAAGATTTTCGAGTGTTATTTACCTTGTTTATTGACAAATCGTTTCAAAACTTAACTCTTTTAACAAGAAATATAAGTGGTCAATATAGAATATTCTTATCTGTGGGTGAAATTTGTCGGAGTTGTTTCCAATAGATTACTATTAAATTGATTTCAGAGAGCAATCAACTGTGTATGATATAATCTGGACATTCCTAACGCTTATTACATTTTAATGCAAGCCGGTTACTTACCCAATAATTGTATTGGAGTAATCTAGTAATGGTGGCTGCTCATATTTTCATTACGCTAAATCGGGCTGCGCCCTCCCGTTCCCCCGCAACATTCAGTTTTACGCTAATAGGATTGAACTATGGGTCCTTCCTGTTTTTATTACTGAGTCACGATATCGTTGTCCCCCAAAACTCCTGTATATCTAATATTATTTAGCTTCTAGACTTTAAAAGAGTAATTCTTATTAATTTTTACTACCGAGCAGTTGTAGCCCAGTTGGATGTAATAAACGGTTAAAATAACTTTGATAGAGCGTTCTTTGCATTAGGAAGGTCCTAAGATCGATCTCAGCTGTCAGCCATCCTGAATGAGGTTTCTCCAGAATTTTTCCTCATTGGCACCAGGATAGTTTCTTCGAAATAGGCTCTGGCCGACTTTCATCCAACATCCTTTCGTCCTGAGCGAAAAAAGGATGCCTATAAAGACCATTAATAACATTCAAATTTAAAAATCACAGATAAATGAATGCGAATGTAGCACTAGAATAGAGTTAAGGTCTATGAAACAATACAGATTCTTCATTGTTTTAAAGGAGACCACGCAACTTATCATTGTTGGTGATCTATAATTTATCCACGGGTTTACGGTGGGCGAACTTCGAAACATCCAATGAAATGCCTCCAGACGCAATCGGAGAGTTTCGTGTTTTTCTCTTACAAATTTGTCGTCTGCTTCCCCAGAAGCTGCGTGAGTTATGAAAACCAAGCATGAAATAAACGCTACAATGTTGCCGCATCTACGCTCAGCAGTTTCAGCTCGCTGTGGCAGACTGCTACTGCATTCTTGTTGTTGCGAATGTGCATGAAACTTGGCAATAATGCTCCACAGGCAAGACCCTCACACTTCCACCGCTTCAAGAAAACTGAACTCCATCTGCTGCTTACTCTTTTAAAGAATCAATGACCCAAAAATTTGACCATCTCATTGGTTTCCCTGTCGTAGTTCTTTTTAGCTCTTCAAGGTCACCCACTATAAACCCTTAGACAAAGTATAGTTCTACCATCACCAAAAAGATTTGTTTGTTACGTTTTCGCTCGTGATTGGTTTTGTCCTTTATTGAACACGCGTGATATTTATATACCTAGATTATTTTTAATGTTTTCTTCTTTAAGACACTAATCTATCTCATATTTTGTTCTTTCAGGGCATTCGACTTCGTCTTGATGAAGGATGTGAAGATGAAACTACGTGTACAATTAGTAAGTAATTATTATTTCTTACGTGTCCTTCATAGTTGCAAAACTATTCGTGTTAGTTCTTATTATACGGCACACATATACAGACATACACGAAGTCTTAATACAGAAGAACTAGTTACCATACAAGCAATATTTTGTTTCAAGTTGTTTTTGGTGATGTTCCAAGTTTTTGTCTCCAAACAGGTGTCATGAATGAATATACATTATGTTACATAGGAACAAAGACTTGTGGTTGGTTAACGTATGCAAATTACGTTATTATCCCCCACACTGTATGAGGAGGAGACGAATGTTGACGCCTTTTTCCCATTCATCAAAAAACTCAGGTGTGTTTTTCTCGGTCAACTCTTGCTTTGTGTCTTCACGTGCGCTACGAAGAACCAGTATGGGGTTTAAGAGTGCTAATCCCTCCTTTTTTAAAACTTGCTTTTCATATGTTCGACCTCGAGGAAAATTCTTATAGTATTTTGTATACCGAAAACCAATACATTCCGAGTTTAATGGAAAATCAATTTTCGTGATATTTAATATCTGGCCTCTTTCAAAGAACGGTGAGTTTGATGCTGAAGTAATAATAATAATAATAATAATAATAATAATAATAATAATAATAATAATAATAATAATAATAATAATGAAATCCAAGTTTGTGGTAGACCAAAACAGCTTTTAAAAAAACAAATTTGACGAAAAATTTCATATCTATAGAGCTTTGAAGGGCGCTAAAACCAATCCTGAAATTGAAGTAATAAATTTTTAGGTCCAAAGTCTGAGGAATTTGGAAATCCAAATAGAACCAATCACAAAACAGTTTCATTTCTTTTAGCAATTAGACTTTACTGAAATTTCAGATCTCGGGGCTTCGAAGGGCGCTAAAATCGATTCCGAACACACACCGCCTGAATCCGCAATAGCTCCAAGAAAGAGGTAACCAAAAGCGACACAATTTCGAGAAAAAAACAACCGATTTTTGTAAAACTTCAAATCTTTAGCATTTTCAAAAATTAAAAATCTCCAAGACAGCCATCAACTTACTACTTTCTATTCTCCATTGTGGCGTTTCCAATGTATTTATTTTACATAGCGTTGTACTTTTTCATAGTGTTGGCATGGATCTAAAATTATATCAAACTGTAGCCGAGTTCGAAAATCAGAGTGTTTAAAGATATTACACGGATCACAGAAATTGAAGGAATTCCAGATAGAATCGCACGGGTAGTAATAAAGATAAACAAGAGATACAGTATGGAAATTATACAAGTGTATGCCCCAACAACGTCACACCCGGAGGAGGAAATCGAAGATCTATACGAGCAGATACAGAAGATTATGGATAGTAGTAAATTTCACTACAAAATTCTAATGGAAGACTTCAATTCAATGCGAAAGTAGGAACTAAGCGCAGCAGTGACACGAAAGTGGGAAACTTTGGATTTGGCAAAAGAAACAAGAGAAGAGAGAAGTTAGTGGAATTCTAAGAGCCAACAGACTGTTCATTTCCAATACATTTTTCAAGAAGGCGCCCCAGAGGAAGTGGACATGGAAAGGCCCAAATGGGACCAAAAACGAAATAGACTACGTCCTATCAAATAACAGGGAAATTCTGCAAGACCTGTCTGTTCTGAACAGTTTCAAAATCTCGAGTGATCATAGGATGGTGAGATGTAAGCTGAAACTAAATAGTAGGCTTGAGAGAAAGAAGCTTATCAGAGGAAAACCGTCAATTTTAGATCTGGAAAATCTTGAAAAACACAGACAGACATTTGAGATAGAACTAAGCAACAGATTTAGCGCCTTGGAAGAGTTAGAAGATGAACAAGACATCGATAGCAGAAATAAAATACTGACTGAGATAATAAGAGAAGCAGCCAAGGAGATAGCAGGCACCAGAAAGAAAAAAGAAGAGAGCAAGATCTCAGAAGAAACTAAACTCTTGATGAAGAAAAGAAGGGAAATGAAAGAAGAAGAAAATTGTATAAAGAGAATTGAGTACATAGAACTAAATAAAACCGTAAGGAAAAAAATAAGAGAGGATGTACAAAGATATAACGAAAATCTTGTTAGAAATACAATCGAGCAAAATTAGAACCTGAAGAAAGCCAAACAGCAGCTCATGATAGGGAAAAAACAATTGGATGAAGTTGGAATTAAAATTAATGGCGAATATCTTCATCATTTACGGTTCGCTGATGATATAGTCCTGTTTGCTTCAAATGCAAAAGAAATACAAACCAGAATGGAAGAACTGAGTAATGAGAGTTCGAAAATAGAGTTTAAAATGAACTTAAGTAAAACAAAAGTAATGTACAACCAACATGCTGCAAAGAAGGAAGTGAAGATTAACGGAGAGCTAAAAGGTATAGTTGATGAATATGTTTACCTAGGCCTGCTCAAAACGTCGAATGCCAAGTTGACTGATGAAATAAATAGAAGATGTAAAATGGCGTGGAGTTCGTTTGGAAGACTACACTTTATTTTCAAAAGCAAACTTCCAATGTGTCTGAAGCGTAAAGTTTATAATCAATGTGTCTTACCCGTGATGATGTACGGCTGCGAAACTTGGACATTGAATGCGCAAATGACTCAAAGATTGAGAGTCAAATAAAGATCAATGGAGAGATGCATACTAGGAATAACCAGGAGGGATAGGATGACAAATGAATGGATTCGCGCACAACAAAGGTAGAGACTGCGAAGAAGATGAAGTGGAGATGGGCCGGTCACATAGCTAGACAAACAGATGGAAGATGGACGACAAATGTACTACAGTGGATTCCTAGAGAAAAGAAAGACCGAGACGACGTTTAAATGCAAGATGGGTAGATGAAATCAAGCGTTTTCCAGGAGCTACATGAATGAGGATAGCAGCAGATCGAGATATGTGGAAAGAAAAGGGGGAGGCCTTCATCCAGCAGTGGATAGAAAACGGCTGAATATGATGATTGTTAATGGAGCTGACTAATATTGGCAATTCTCTTCCTAATTCTTTCCGTCAGAAGTGAATGAATGACCAGAAGGGCCAATATGGCCACGACTTGACCAACATAAAAATTTTCTATTTATAGAATTATTTGCGACTAAAAGAAATAACATAATGATATTACAATATATTTTTTTTAAAAAACTTTAATTTAAAGAAACAATGTATTGAAAAGCAGAATAGCACATTAAAAGAAAAAAGAAATAAAGAAATAAAAGCCGTTTATAACTTTTAATGTCTATATAAGAGAAAATAAAAGCATGGAGTGCTTATGGCAAATATAGTCAAACATAATTCACCTCATGCTTTTATTTTTATTTGTAAAAGTGTTATTTTGGTATTGTATTTTTAGTATTAATAAATTATAATCTCTTCAGAAATAGAAATGAAGACTAAATATTAACAAATAAAATTTTAAAAAAGGCAAAAATAGGAAGAAAAATTAGATCTCCGCACTCTGGAAGAAAACATGTCTGTGATGAATTTGACGTCACCTGGTACAAGAAAATTAATTAGCGATTCAGGTCGTGTGTGTGAGTGTTGTGTTGGGTTGGTGGAAGGTAAATCTGTCGATTTCACGCGTCGCGAGATTGTATATGCGAAACTAACAAGCTGTGACAAAATATGCAAATTGTACCGCGATGCAGACACAAACGCAACGTACGCACAGACAGGGTGAGAGACACGCACACATTCATAAATAAATAATTTTACTCGGTTTATGTTAAAACGAAATACAACTGTCAATCATTTGCGTGTCTTGAGTGAATGTCTGTAGGAACTTTTCATTCCCTTTACTGCAAGTCGTCATATATTCTGGACTCCTTTTCAGGCTCCCCAGTACTTTTTTTTTTCGATTTTTTAAAATTAGGGAAAGACAAAAGACAATATTACGATTTTGTAAAGGCCCCATGGGGTTAGAAAACTCTGTTATATGAATTTGAACGTGCTTTAAAAAATTCATATCTAGCTTATTTATTTGACTGCCCAGCTTACAATGTCACAATTCACTGGCTGTCCAATAACTCAGTTACAACTAAATTCTTTAAAACACTTTTAAGTTTCTTTCATAGAGTTCCGTAACAACAACATGGGGGGTTACATGCGTAGGACCAACACGGCGTTTGACCAACACGGCGTTGAACCAACACGGCGTTGAACCAACACGGCGCAGGACTAACACGGAAACAAGACTGCGTTTGACCAACACGGCGTTGGACCAACACGGCGTTAGACCAACAATAATATCCGGCGTACGACCAACACGGTAAAACACAAATCTTGATAATAATGAAGTAATTGTGAAATAATATTTTTTGTAAAAAACTGTATCGTGGATTGGCACCGCGTAAGGCCAACACGGCGTTGGACCAACAATAAAATTGACAACGCCCTAGATATATAAAACCTAAAAACATAATAAAAAATATTATCTTAAATTATTTTTTTACACCAGGGCAAAATCCTGTGTTGGTCGAACGCCGTGTTGGTTCAACGCCGTGTTGGTTCAACGCCGTGTTGGTTCAACGCCGTGTTGGTTCAACGCCGTGTTGGTTCAACGCCGGTACTACACTCCCGAAGTACCGGCGTTGGACCAACACGGCGTTCGACCAACACAGGATTTTGCCCTGGGGTGTTGGTCGTACGCCGGTTCTTGCTGCTTGAGAGGCTGTTGGTCGTACGAAGTGTTGGTCCAACGCCGCATCCCCCAACATGGGATCTACTTTCCCATACTGTGAAGTTATCTTTCGTTTTTTACAGAATTTTTAAAATTCGACAAAAGTGGTGAGGAGGCTGAAAAGGAGAGTCAAGTTGCATCTAGATCTTTTATACTGTATGAAACCCTATCTCAAACTGAACAAAATAATTCTTATCTGTGGCACCGGGTAAAGGTTTACTTAGGCTAGCCGCACATCAGGCGAGACTTTATTTTTAGAAACGGGCGACAAGAAGAAACAGTCGCAAACGGTCTCAGAATTTAGTATACGAGGGGTGTTTGAAAAGTTCTCGGCATAAGTATGAAGGGATAGACTTAGAACAACGTAATTCCATGTGCACGATTACTAACTCTATACTAGTTATTATGAAAAATTTAAAGGCTCTAGCTTATTTCCTTCCTTCTTCTTAAGGCCTGGAAAGTGACTGAAGTGAACAGTTTAGCTGAAAATAGAGAGCAATACAATCCGTGTTGTTATCTAATACCTAAAAAAAGCAGGTATTAGATAGCTGTTTCTGGCCCAAACATTGAGGGTAGATGCTCTTTCATATTCAATGATCAAGAAGTGGGTAGCTTGATTCCGACGTGGCAGAAAGCCCTTCAAAGATGATTTCCGTTCGGGCCATTGATCAACTGTCACAGCTCACGAAATGGTTGAGAGAATCCACGACGTAATGTTGTCAGATAGACTGACCACAGGATATATTGCTGATGAACTAGGCATCTCTCCAGAAAGGGTCTATCGCATAATTTTTAATGTGTTATACTTGTCCAAGGGGTCATTGCTGTAGGGGCCAAAACTTTTGAGTGCAGATCACCAACACAACAGAATGAAAGCGGCACATGAGAATCTGGCTCTTTTTGAAATGGATCCAAACAGTTTTTTGGCCCGATTCGTAACTGTTGACGAAATTTGGGTCCTCCATTTTCAACCCAAATAAGAATAATAATCAGAACAGTGGAAACATGACACTTTCCTTCCCCCTTAAAAAGGCAAAGTCCACCCTATTAGGGGCCAAAGACATGGTCACAATGCTTTGGAATTTTGAGGGCGTATTAATGATTTAATGATGGACTATATAAAAAAAAAAAACTTTTTAAAGACATACTTTTCTTAAACAATTTGTACTAAAAGTAAAAAATAATTTTGTTTATGCATGACTAAAAAGAAAAGCATGAGGCGCTCTCTCATACAAAGTCACTTTATAAATTCTTCAATTGGCGCGCCCCATTCTTTTCTGTTTCCTCATGCATAAACAAAATTATTTTTTTCCTTTTTAGTACTGTACAAATTGTTTAAGAATGTCTTTAAAAAGCTTTTTTATTATTGTTTTTTTCAAGCTATTTCAGTGTTCGGATATTTTTTTCTCAAGCTAATATTTTTTGACAAATTTTAAAATGTTCTGCAACCAGTCAAAATACAACATCGTTGCAGGAGAAAGAAGTCCATATACAAAAAATATATATATTAAAATATGCTTTTAAAATATAGAAATATATGAAAGTAACAATGGAATATTACATTGTCGCCCGACTTACGTTGCTGTGCAAAATTTCATCATTGCATGACATTGGGAAATGAGTTAAATTATCGTAGAAAGATTTGAAGACACTACGAACCATTGTGAACTAAAGAAAAGAATGTAAAAAGGTTCATCCATCACGGGAACTTACTATGTGTAACACTGCTGAAACGACTGCGCGATGTCATCAAAGACAAACATCATGGAAAGCTAAATTTGGAGAGTAGGATGGGTGTTGTGGGTACATTATACCGCCTATTTCTCAGAGGCAGGGATGGGCACAGGGATTCATATTTTACGATCTTTTATTATTATTATTATTATTATTATTAATCAGTTCCCTCCTACGAACTGGGAGGCAAAGAACTACCCCTCTAAACTATACCCTGGGTTCGCCACTGTCTCTCAAAAATTGTGGGTATCGCCAAGTCGTGCAGCGTCTCTCTGCTGACGAAGATGTCAGAGCGAACTCGCTTATACGAATAAGGCTAGCTTTTCATGCAAGCGTTCGCTGCTTGCGATTTAGGTGAGTAGCCAATTGAAACACGTGTTTAAGTACGTGTTCTACGTGTAACACGAATTTCTATTGGCTACTCATAGAAATTGGACGCAAAACACGGGGCGTCCACCTGCAAGGAAAGCCGGCCTCAGTGTTAGGGCTGCTTTCCTTGGAAGCTTCCGTTGCTTGCTTTGCTTGCAATTTGGGTGAATACGCTGTCAATCCCTTTCTTATTTTGCTACAAATATAGCCATTTAGCCTCGCCAGTATTACTTATCTTTTCTTCTCTCTTTCTTAGTCAGTGCAGTCCACGTTCAAGAACTTTCTCTTGTAAACTTTGCTACCTACCATTATTAAAATAATTTTACATGCCAATTCTGTAAAGAGTCCCCAGTATCCAGTTCTCGACTCCAGTTTATGAGAATGGTTTCTTTTAAATTGTTCTCTTACCTCCAAATCCCAATGCACCGTGAGTATCGCACTTACCCTACGTTTTGCAAGTTTCTTGTACTGATTCCTTTACATCCTGAGGTCAAAATATGTTTGGAATAGCTCCTAACTGTAGCTCTAGATAAAAAAAAAAAAAAAACACTGGCATAACAGGCCTATAGGCCCAGAGCCTACGCCAACACCCCAACGCCAGCTGTCCATGTTTGGTGAAACTACGTCGTAGCTCTGGATAACTGAACTTCTAACAAAAAGGGCGATGAAATGCAGTAATAATACAGAGTATATGAACAATTACATACGTATAGGACACAGATATATATCATCATCATCATATTCAACCGTTTTCTATCCACTGTTGGATGAAGGCCTCCCCCCCCCTTTTTTTTTACATATCTCGGTCTGCTGCTATCCTGATTCCTGAAGCTGCTGAAAAACGCTTGATTTCATCTACCCATCTTGCATTTGGACGTCGTTTCGGTCGTTTCTTTTCTCTAGGAATCCAATGTAGTACATTTGTCGTCCACCTTCCATCTGTTCGTCTAGCTATGTGACCGGCCCATTTCCACTTCGCTTCTTCGCAGTCTTGATTACATCCTCTACCTTTGTTTCTGTGCGAGTCATTTCACTTGTCTTCCTGTCCATCCTGGTTATTCCTAGCACGCATCTCTCCATTGTTCTTTGTATGACTCTCAATCTTTGAGTTGTTTGCGCATTCAATGTCCAAGTTTCACAGCCGTACATCATCACAGGTATTCACAGCCGTACATCATCACATCGTTTATAATCAATGGTAAGACACATTGATTATAAACTTAACGCTTCAGACACATTGGAAGTTTGCTTTTGAAAATAAAGTGTAGTCCTCCAAACGAACTCCACGCCATTTTACATCTTCTATTTATTTCATCAGTCAACTTGGCATTCGATGTTTTGAGCTGGCCTAGGTAAACATACTCATCAACTATAAGTATTGTCTGTCCGCTAATCTTTATTTCCCTTTTTGCAGTATGTTGATTGTATATGACATTTGTTTTACTTAAATTCATTTTAAGGCCTATTTTCGAACTCTCATTATTCAGTTCTTCCATTCTGGTTTGTAGTTCTTCCGCATTTGAAGCAAACAGGACTATATCATCAGCGAACCGCAGGTGATGAAGATATTCGCCATTAATTTTAATTCCAACTTCATCCCAGTTTAAATTTTGAAACACTCTCTCCAGGACTGCACAAAACAGTTTTGGAGAAATTGAATCTCCTTGCCTAATTGGTCTGTAGTTTACGACGCGTTCTTTATTCCCTTTCTTGTACAACAACATTATAACAGCATTATTCCAACTTGACAGTATTTCTCTCTTTCTCAGACACATTGAGAATAATTTCTCAAGTTCCTGTTCCATGTTTTCACCTCCCCATTTA
>JAGDQP010015115.1:20696-40045 GCA_022664845.1 Lepisma saccharinum | reverse complement strand
GCTCGAAATCTACTTTGCTCAATGTTTATATTATTTTCATTGAAAAAAAATCTCATGAAAGATAAAATCATGATGAACGAATTATCTTTTCCGTTTATATCATTCTTCTTAAAAGTACTTCCGTTTCTGAAAGTCAGTGGGCATAAAAGCTAAACTTATGATTGTTTAGGATGTTTTACAAATATTTAAAGCTGCTTTAAGTCAAACTGTATAACAACTTTTGCGACACCGTCAGATCTGACACAAGCCGAATTTTCAGTTTTACCTCTTCATTTGCGACACTAGCCGAAATTCAATTTTACCCTGTCATTTGCCACACTGTTCCGAATCATCGTTCAACAGTGTTACTGTTCGTACTCAAAAGCGCCATGCGCCACACCGTAACTGAAAGTGTTGGGAGGAATAGTAACTTTCTTTGTAATACAGCCTTTTGCGTTTGAAAATATTTTACAAAATGTTACCGTGCATTTTGGTGTTAAGATTGCATTTCTACGATATAATTATATTTTACCGTATGTCTTCAGTTCTTATTGAAATCATTTCACCTTTTGAATCTTTTTGGAATTCCCAAACTGTGAAGTTTATCTACCTAGCATTAATGTAGGCTATCATGCAACAAATACATTAATTACACTTGAAATTAACGTTAGACAACTGACTGTAGCCGTATTAATATGACAAAATAGTAAAAGGCAAAAATAATAATTTACTTTAAACGTTAGTGGATTTCTTTTCATATTACTATTACGCATTCATATTTTGCGATGTCTACAGAATTGAGATGAGCGAGTGATATTTTCCTCCATTAGTTTGTGAAGTTTGGTTGTATTATGTTTAACAGTTCTTTCGTTTCTAATTAATAATTTAGTCTCGTTACGATGAAAAAGGTAAATGTTTTAATATTCTAACATGCGTAGAGACTTAATACCATTTCTCTTATGTCAAGTTCGACTGGGAATGCATGAATCATTCCTTTGTAATGCTGGAAAATGTATTTAATAATTGAATCTCATTATTATGGAAACGATAATGTTCTAACATTTTAATGTGATTAAAAGTCTTCACTAGTATGTCAATTTTTGTTGGAATCGGATTAATCGTTCCTACGTAATTCTCGAATATGTATCTAATAATTCAATCTCGTTACCATGGAGACGGTAAAATAGTTTAACATTCTAATGAAGTATATAAGTCTTGAGCGTTGAACCCTATATAATCATACAAAGTTTGAAACAAATTGGTCTAATCGTTGTCACACTAAGTGCGAATGAACATTTTAATAAATTAATCTTGTTACTATGAAATTAGAAATAAGATTAAAATTCTGGTACAGCTAAAACATGGAGGATTGTCCACTTCATCAGAATACATGTTTTGGAGGGAATAAGTCCAGTCGTTCTTACGTAATGCGTGAGTGTGTGTTTTTAATAAAGTACCGTTACCATGGAAAACTTATAACTTTTCGTTAATCTCAAACCTCGTAAATTTTCCTCACCACATCCATTACTACTACTCCTACGAGAATTGTTGATCAAATGTCCAGAAACTACGGAGGATTTTTATTTGAAATATGTATGACATGAACATATAAGAATACAGAAAAGTACATTTTAACAGTCGCATACGAATGTGGGGAGGAGGGGTTAGTGACATATTTTAAGTACTCAAGAAATGTACAATGTAGAATATATTTTATCAGTGTTTAATTTATCCTACTTCTACTATTGAAACAGTATGTAAATGGCTGAAGAGCGAAATTGATTAAAAATGGACTTCGAGCTAACTGTTATTCATCCTTTAGAAGATTGTTTCTTGAAACTGAAAGTGAGTGTAATTTTCATTTAAATCAGTGTCTGGCGGAAAGTGCAAGAAGTAAGTCTGACAAGTGACTACAGATTAGTGTCGGAAATAAGATTGCATTTAATAATGTGTTCCACGCTAGCTTCTCTTCCTGTCGCAAACGTTTGAGGATAGATGGCTGTGTATAATGGAAGACGTGCACAATCATGACAAATTTTCTAAGTTTAAAATGTAGGATACTTACGTTGCTTTATAGTCTTCAATTGTATTTGGAATAGTCACACCAGGCAAATGCCGGGATGGCACCTTCAACGTAGGCCCTGGCCGACACCTTAGATGCCTAAAGGTCATAAATAAAATTCAATTTAAAATTGTATTTGGAACATCACAATTGTTTGTACCCTAATATTTTCAAACGCGTCCTAGATCTCTTCTTCAGGGGCTTACCAACAAATATTCAACAAAAAATTATGTAGAAATTAAGAGTAAAATAAGAAAATTCATTACCATATTATCAGTGTAAACGAAAGTTGCTTTCTTCTTCTGCCTAGTCTTCCTCACTTTTTGCTGTCCCTTTCGCATTTCATTCTCACTTTCTATATACTTATTTATTTAATATTAGTTTGGGCTTCCTCGAAGAAGAGCACTATTCGGACAAACACAATTGTGATGTTCTAAATACATTAAAGACTACAAAGCAATGTAGGTATGATGCATTTTCAGAAATAGTTTTCGTACGAGAAAAAACCTCTACGTTTATTGATTATTTTGTTAAACAGTGACCCAACAATTCTGTTACCTTCATTAAACTGTGGAGCTGTTCACAACTGCGATATAGAAGAAATAGTTTTTTTGAAATGTAGAACAATAAATTAAATTCATTAATGGATTGATTTCATCGTAGTGTTTATCGCTTGGTGAAGTGTTTAAGAAATGAGTCTCAGCACAGTGACAGTCTTGAATTTCTCTGATTATTGAAGGAAAACATAGGAGAAAGCAGTATATTAAATAGGAGAGGGAATGCAGACCACATTTGCTAAGCATTATGTGACTAGAGACATTAAAGTGTTTTGAAGACAATGGTTTATATTAAAAGAATAGTGTGCGTTAAATCTGAAAATAGATTTAAGTGAAGAAGCAGCATACTTCCAACTAGTTTATATGTTTAGATCATTATAAATTCAACTAAAATGACGAACTCAAATTAAGAATTAACTGATTGCCAATTAACTCATCTCACTTTTAAACACGTCATCTCTTAACGAAGCTGCCAATGGCTGGATGAAGTATCAAGGAGAGCGATAGCATATGAATAATTTCATTATAGCGCACCACATTTAAAATGACTGTTAATTACGTGACATCAAAGTCTTCACTGTAGTTTTGTAGAAAATCATATATGTAAGTACCCAAATATTTTCAAGCACAGCGTCGTGTTCTTCATCAGGGGCACTCGCCAATGTATATTAAATAAATGATAATATTATAGAGAGTAAGATTAAGAGTGAAAGAAGAAAGAGTCAGGAAATGTAAAAAAGTGCACATCTTTTGTGACATCATTTGCCTTCTCTCGACACCCTTCATATGTGATTTTCTACAAAATTGAAATGAAGACCTTGAAGTCATGTAAGACTAGTTTATTGCATGTAAGTTTAATTTCATTCATAACAGTTGTGTGATTTACCTATTTTAAGATACCTATATTAAGAGGTACGAGTTAAAAGCAATGTGGTTCGATTGTCACTTGAATATGTTGCTTGAAATACATAGATGGAGCCATTTGCTATATATTTAGGGCTTTACATCTGAAGCTACAGCTTCTCTTTTAATTCCTACATTTTTATGGCTGGCCAAAACTATCATCTCATCATCAGGATGGTGGTGTGTTTAGGTTTTGGAATTTTTCCCGATAAAATGCCGATTCATGCCACCGATCTTTACCAGTAGACAACAGGATTTGGATAGATGTTGCCCATAAGTAAATTTCCTGGCACTTACAATAATATAGCTGGTGACAACAATAAAACGTGAAGATGGCGTGATCATTTTCATCATGAACGGCATGAACTATATTTTAAATTTGTTACTCTTTTTCTAACCTGTTGGTTGCTGAAGTCTCTTTCAGATCCTTTGTAGTCTTCGAATAACAGCACAGTTTCATTTCCCTTAGTAGGTCATAAGAACTAATAAACTAAAGCCGTCACCGAAATAAAATAAATGAATGACTTCTTCAATGTCAGTTTTTGAGTAATGTAAAAAAAGTTTGGTTGAACCCTCGCCCTTCCATCTTGCATACGACTATTAAAATGTCTTTTTCAATATTTTATAAACATTTCATTGTCATTAAAGGTGAATTGTTATTCTTCTTCTTTCTTTATTCATTGATATTAATACATCAACATGGAAGTTGTCTAATGTTACTTTTATATGTAACTTCTACTGCATTTGTTACATGATCTACAATTGATACCATGTCGACAAAAATCTACAGGCTACAGTGATAATGTCATGGTGATAAAATATACTGGCTGGGAGCTGCAACAAAATTAAAAAGCTGAAATGATATCAACAAACTCCCTGAATAAGTATTGACGAAGTGCGGTAAATATTGTAGAAATGTAACTGTTAACACCAAAACGTACGGTAAAATTTTGTAAAATATTTTCAAACTCAAAAGGTAGGAAGAAAGTTACTATCAGCGCCCCTCTCTATGGTGTAGCAAATGACGCCTCCTGAGAAGGAACAGTGACACTGTTGAACGATGATTCGGAACATTGTCGTTAATGACTAGGTAAAAGTGGAATTTTAGGTAGTGTCTGACGGTGTCGCAAAAGTTGTACATTTGGTTGAACATCAAACAAGTTCTTGTGTCTTGAATAAAAGTACTGAACGTTACGATATCGAACATTTCAGTTCAATTTTTTACAATATCCATAAATAAGGTTTTAATACAACAAGATCACAGTTCCAAAGTCCACAGTAATCCAATTCACATACTTTCCAACTGACTCGATAAGAACGCTTTAAAAATAGAGATTGGCACAAATACAGGGAACTGTGAGTAAGTTTTTCTTTATATTTTTGTCCTCCTCAGAACTATCTGCAATGTACCTGTACTTTAAACATAGCCTAAGGGCGTAAAGTTTTGTAAATTTCTACTAGATACAACCACTACGTTTTCCACTGATAGTTAATCTATTTCAATAAAATTATGGACATGCTTCAACTGTTTATACCTCAGACTATTATACGGTTATACCTTTAAGCCGCCATTTAAAATTTCTTTTCACTCTATTATCACAAATAAATATCTTGCTATAAATTCTAAGAAGCATTAATACAATTGTTAATTTAGTTTGAGCACCAAATACAAATATTGATTCGTAAACATTTAAAACAAACAGGATTCTTTGCTTTTCAGAGCATTTGTATCCAGTTAATACACTTTCTACATTTTTGTCTGAAGCTACTTCACATGCAGAAGTTTGAATGACAATAACATTTTTATGTAATCTCTGAAGAAAATTAAGCCATAGCCTTACCAAGGTTGGAAAAGGACAGAATTACATTCATTTTTCCTCTAGTATAATTCAGCGTTATTTGAAATTCAGGAACCCGTTTTTAGTAACAAATAACTGCAGCAGAGGAATTTATGCTTAGACATAAACAATCTTCAATTTCACTGGAGTAACACTGTTTCTCTTTCAATATATTACTCAAATAATTATTCTGTGTGTCTTTAATCTGGAGGTGCTATTGATTTATTGAGTTCATATTGACGTCCTAAACAAGCTGGTGAGCTTCTAAGGATGGCACCTACAATTTTTGGTAAAGTGGGCTCCGAACCACTGCGTTCAATGAACCCCCACGTCCATGCGCATAGAAAATAAGCGTGCTAATCATTTGGCTAACCCTAGGCCTTCTAAAGCTGCGAAATTACTAAATAACAAAAAAAAATACATTTTACTCTGATCATCGGCCCTTCAACTATGGCTCTGACTAGATGATGACCATATTGTTCTGACTGCTATTCTTTTTATATAACGGAAGAGAAATATTGCCGAAATCAGACTTTTCACCCAATTGTTCTTGAAGCCTCAGAATATTCGAAAATCTTGGCTATTAAAATAAACTTCGAAGACATACTAAATATTTTGTGAAATTTGTGAAAATATGCATACATATGCTATTACAGCAAAACTATCGTATAATGTCAAAATTGTGCTCAAAACTATAGTTAAATTTCGTTAGCTAATGCAAACATGCATGAATGTTTCATTTTAAAATTTATTTAATATATGACAGTCTAATAAAGTATATATAAACTACTTAAGTCACATCTAACCAAACTTACATGACTTACAGAGTTCGAAGAAGTGTGAGACCTTCTGCTTTGTCTAGTAGCTAAGGCTCTAGCTTTCGGTAAGATTGATCCTAGGTTTGATTTCCGTTGGGGCTCATGGTATTTTAGTGATGGCAGCATCGTGTGAAGGATTGAGAAACTACTTAAATTATGAAGTAGCTGATTCCGGTCACTGAACAATTCAGGAACAGGGGCCAATGGGAGTCATTGTACTGATCACTAATAACCACTTAAACGAAAGCTGTCGGGTAGATCAAGGCCCTATTTTATTTGTAGCGCCGTGAAGCTTAGTAGCTTAGTTCAGAAGTATAAACCGGTATAGTGTTTGTACATATGGGATATATCAAGGGACCCCGGGTTCGATTCCCGGTGGGGACACAAGTGGTTCGGAGCCCACGTTAAACTGTAGGTCCCGTCCTTAGAAACTCATCAGCTTGTTTAGGACGGTAATAACAATTCAATCAATCAGCATGGATCATATTGATTGACAAACAGTTGAACTGAGATCCAATTCTTATCAAATTTCAAAACCAGGAAGAACCGTTTAGAATCCTATTTTGAGACATAATAATTGCCATTTACAATTAAAATGGGTGAAATGTCGTTACTTTTGTTGGATAAAATATGTATGAGGACCAATCTATTATTATTATTGACCTAAAATTATTATTATTGTTTTCATTTCTGTGTATTTATTTTGGTCTGCGTAAGACATTTTGGAATAAGCGGAAAATTATATGTAGCCATCAATTTAGGTTCTAATACAAACTTCCAATTGCTAGAACTTGTGGCAAAGTAGTGTAATACAGCGACAGCGGAGGTGGTTGAGATAAGGGTGAACACTTTTGTTGGAATATACAGATGCTTATCAGAATAATGGAAACACCTGAACGAAAGTGCAACTTACCAGATTAATATGGTGTCGGGCCACCTTTCGCCTTCAGAACAGCCTTGATGCGACGTGGGATGGAGGCATAGAGGTCGTGAATGGTAGCAAGTGGAATATTACACCATTCCTCGTGCAGGGCATCGGCCAGTTCTGTGAGAGAGGATGGAGGTGGAAATCGTCGCCGGAGTCGTGTTTCCAAGATGGACCACAGATGTTCAATTATGTTGAGATCTGGGGATTGGGCGGGCCAGGGGAGGTGTTGAACTTCATCCCGATGTTCCTCAAACCACGCTGCAACAACTCCAGCTGTGTGAATGGGTGCATTATCATCCTGGAATATGGCGTCATTGTCCGGGAACAACATCCGGACCATAGGATGCAAGTGGTCTCCTAAAATTGCGACATAATCGTTGGCAGTGATGCGTCCGCGAAGTGTGACCACAGGACCCAATGAAAACCATGATATTGCGGCCCACAGCATCACCGTGCCGCCGCCATGTTTCACAGTTGGGCGGAGACACTGCAGATCATACGCTTCTTTGGGCGTTCTCCACACATAAACACGGCCCGTGGTTTGGAATAGGGTGAATGGTGACTCATCCGACCATACCACACGTTTCCAGTCGTCAACGATCCAAGTTGCATGGTCGCGTCACCATTTGCGGCGTGCTAAAGCGTTCTGGTCCCTGATGAGAGGTTTGGCCCGTGCAACACGACCCCGTAAGTTCATGTCATGTAATTCGCGTCGGACTGTGATTGTCGAAACAGGTTGGGGGAGGTGCTGATTGAGTTCCTCCGTCACTTGCGCCGCAGTGGCACGACGGTTCCGCGTGACAATGCGCTTTAATACCCGGCGTGCCCTGTCACTGATGCTTTTCTTCCGCCCACTGTTCCGCTTCCCCGATGTGGTTTTCCCGTGTGTTGTGTAGGCCGTCATCACCTCCGACACTGTCCCTGGCGACACACCTAACACACTAGCCACTGCCGTCACACTCACTCCACATAACCGCGCACCAACAATTTGCCCTCTTTGAAACTCTGAGAGGTCTCCCATTTTACACTACCTCCGTCTGCTGCAGTCACTGCACACTCCTGTTCCACGACGCCTGACGTAGTATGGAGACCGACCTAACACACCACCACCAGCAGTCCGGCGCTGCGGTCGCCACGACACCACTGCCAACCCATACATCTGACGTGTTGCCAACTACAGGTGTTTCCATTATTCTGATAAGCATCTGTACATATCACATGTTAGCCTCTGCGCTCGCGATCTCAGTCCGACCGTGATTTTGATCACACGTTAATAGTATCTTTCACCTTTAAAAGCTTCGTGCTCAGGACGAAAACCACAATACTAATCCAACCAATTAATAGACTTCCAGGTACTCTTACTTCAAAAAAGGAATCGGAATTTGCCTCAATTTTAAAAAGCAAAGTCTAATAAAAACAGGACTTTATTATATGTGCTCTTAGTCTCGCATATTATTAACTTATGAAACATTTTGTGTTCAGTCTTTGTGAATGTCATGCATATACACACATGGAATAGACAAAGCATGTATTATTTTTTTATTTTGAGAATACATACAGGACTTCAGAAGTTAGTTCCAGCTGTAAGTTATCATCTACCATATTAGTCTAACAAATATTCGATAAAAAATAAAGTCAATCATCTTTAAGTTTGCAAAATTTCGATATTTTATGACAACTAATTTCAAGACTGATAAATTCAAAGACATAGAATACTCGTCATAATTGAAAGACATATTGCAGAAATATTACATTTTAAATAGAAAATTTAAAACACTTGATGATTTTTCTTTATATTTGTCAAGTATCCACAAAAATCCGTATGTTTCATTCACTATAAATAATAATAGAACATTTTTTTTTGTATTACAATAATAGAGAAGATATTTCTTATTATACTAATTAAAGAATGTTTAGATATTAGTTTATCAGTGCGCAAAACAAACGTTCCTAACTCCTTAACGTCAATTATAAAATCTGAAATTTCAGCACCGGCTCCAGAACCTACAAGACCAGTGGTTGTCGATCCATGTGTACCTTCTCCATGTGGTCCATATTCACAATGTAGAGATATAGGAGGTTCTCCGTCCTGTTCTTGTCAGCCAGGTTATATTGGCACACCTCCTAACTGTCGTCCTGAATGTGTTATTAATTCAGAATGTGCCAGCAACAGAGCTTGTATGAGAGAGAAATGTCGGGATCCTTGTCCAGGATCATGTGGTACTGGTGCTCAATGTCAAGTTTTGAATCATACTCCAATGTGTACTTGTCCAGATGGCTTTACTGGAGATCCATTCAACAACTGCTTTCCTAGACCAACTGAACGTAAGAATTTCTGTTGTTGCTTCTTTCTATCGCAAATAGGTTTCTAGAGCCCGCTTATAGCGAATTCGTAAAGTATTGCTGTTTCTATTTGTTACGAAGCATTATAACATACATATTTGACACTTTTTTTCTTTAACGTCTTGTTCCTGAATGTTTTCTAATTTGTAAGGTTTTCTAATTCAACTTTCAATGATTCGTATTACTTAGCTCTTGCCTTACTTTTTAATATTTTGAAATTTACAGTCACAATGTAACAGAGCCCCATTTAATTACTTTCAGAAGTTCGTTAAATAGAATAGTAGGAACTACTTTCTTTTTATCATTTCATTTTAAAATCATTAACTTCATTATCCTGTCTTTATACGTTTTCCTCTATTTTGAATTATGTTCGTGTTCCTCAACTAACTCAATATTCTTTCTTCTCAATTTCGTAATAAGCAATTGATATATTCCTTGCAGCACCAAGACCAGTAGTAACAGATCCTTGCAACCCATCTCCATGTGGATCTAACACTCAGTGTAGAGATGGAACTTGCTCATGTTTGCCAGAATATTTTGGTGATCCATACGTTGGTTGTCGTCCAGAATGTGTTCTGAGTTCTGATTGTGCTCGTGATAAGGCCTGTGTGAACAATAAATGTGTTGACCCTTGCCCTGGAACATGTGGTCAAAATGCTCTTTGCGACGTAGTAAATCACATTCCAATGTGTCGTTGTCCAGAAAGGTTCTCAGGAAATGCGTTTGTTATCTGCCAGCCAATTAAAAGTAAGAACAATTTATATTTCCACTAGATATTTAATCTTAGGAGATTGTTTTAAAGTCGAGAAATATTGATTCTACCTTGAAAATTTATATTTCCAGTAACATTATAGTTTGATTCAGTATTTGAATGAAACAAGAAACTGAATTCTATACTAATCATTCAAATAAGTCATTTTGTAATCTGTGATTTACAATTCTATTAGACATTTGAAAGAAAAAAATATAACTTTAAAAAGGTATAATTGTACACATTTTCAATTTTAAAAAGAATGTTTTGAGATTATCTGGCATTATAAATACAAGCAACTCTTGCTCTTTTAGATAACAATATATTAAATTTACATACACAATTTTAGATGGTTCTCTAACAAAGAGCATTGTTTAATGAATTATATAGCACCTGTGGTATCTCAGCCATGCAGTCCCTCTCCCTGTGGTCAAAACAGTCAGTGCCGTGAAGTTAATGGACAAGCTGTTTGTTCGTGCCTTCCTGGATACATAGGAAGTCCTCCTAACTGCAGACCTGAATGTGTCGTCAACTCCGAGTGTGGTCCTGGTGAAGCATGTTCAAATCAAAAGTGTACTGATCCTTGTCCTGGAACTTGTGGCCTAAATGCCAAGTGTGTAGTTGTGAATCATAATCCCATCTGCAGTTGCCCATCTCGCTATACTGGAGATCCGTTTACTAGATGCAATCCAATACGTAAGCAAACCACTTCTTATTACTTTGATATTGTTTCTTATCAACTGAATGATGCGATATATTTCCCTAAGCTTCAAAGGGAGAATATACCAAACTTGTTTCGCTGAAATATACAATGTGAAAGGAAGATATAGTTACCATAACATAATTTTAAATATAAGTCGCCAAAACTTACCACAAGCATTTTTTATGATACGTTTTGTTTATAAATTGTGTTGTAACAATAAAACAAAATTGATTTTCTTATAAAATGGAATTGATCCCAAGGATTTATAAAATAGTTTGACTTGTCCACTTCAAAAAATGACATACAGTTAAATTTTTGTAAGATTCTCGGCTAGATCAAAAGTGTACAAAGTAAAAGAAAAACAGACTCGGTGGCTTCTCGTGTTTCTTTTTTGAAAAGTATTTAGCTTTGAGGTTTTAAGGTAAAATGATAGAAATTGGCAACATATACTTTGTCATGTTAATTTTTAATATCTTATTTATATTCATCTTATATATACGGATCTGACATTATCACATTTGCTTCCATATACAGCGGAAACACCTCCCCCGCCACCCAAGAATCCATGTGAGCCTTCACCGTGTGGTCCCTATGCACAGTGTCGAGTTGTTGGAGGTAGCCCGTCTTGCTCCTGTTTGTCGAATTACAAAGGTTCTCCTCCGAACTGCAGACCAGAATGTATCAGTAACAGTGAATGTGCCAGTCGCCTTGCTTGCATTAACCAAAAGTGTGCTGATCCGTGTCCAGGTTCTTGTGGAGTTAATGCAGAATGTCGAGTTGTCAGCCATACACCTATGTGTGTGTGTTCTTCAGGGTACACCGGAGATCCATTCACTCAATGTGTCGTTCGACAACGTAAGAATGAATTTACTATTCACTTTTCCCTACGTTAGATGAAAGTTTTTTAGTATATGCATAGGGTTACTCTTTTGTAATAATAACAGTAAATATATTTTTTTAAATTAATTACCCAAACCATGCATATGTGTGTGCTTATAAATGAGTTTGTGTTCACAATATTCTGAGAAACGAAGACTAATTTCAGGAAACAATATTTTTAATAAAGAAATAGTGACTTTCATTACTTTTTAAATGAGAGTTTATAAATCCAAAGTTCTGTAAGAGGAAAAGATATTACAATTTATTTCTGCTTTAGAAGTTCACACGACACAAATATTTTATCTTTCAACTGGGGACTCGAAAAGTGCTTTTTATTATAAACAGCCAAAATTATTCCTTGTTATTGAAAGAATATTTCAAAATCTTATGAGAGTACCTTAAATAACTTTGTAACAGAAGATCCTAAAAGGAAGTAAATTGCATAAAAATTATTCCTAAAATCAGGTCATAATTACAGATTCGACCTTAACAAATAAACTCCATTTGCAGCTGAACCTGTTTTACAAGAAGTTTCTAATCCATGTATGCCATCTCCCTGTGGTGCTAATGCAGTATGTAGAGAAAGAAATGGAGCTGGTTCTTGCGTCTGTCTACCAGAATATATTGGAAACCCTTACGAAGGCTGTCGTCCAGAGTGTGTATTGAATTCTGATTGCCCATCAACCCGTGCGTGCATACGAAATAAATGTCAGGATCCATGTCCAGGAACTTGCGATCAGAACGCAGAGTGCCAAGTAATAAATCATTTGCCTTCGTGTACTTGTCGCCCTGGATACACTGGAGATCCATTCAGCTTCTGCACTATTCAACCTATCACTTGTAAGAATTTTTCATTTCTTACCTTTGAAAAAAAAAAAAAAAAGAATAAGAGATTGATAAAAAGAGAGAAAGAGAACAATAGTTATTTTAAGTTTTTAATTATGTATAATGTAACAAATTTGCGTTACCTTTTGAAAAAGCAGAATTTTATTATTAATTTTAAACTTTTCTGCGAGTTCCAATATTAACTCTTTATAAAACTTTATGATTGCAATTTTTCCTTTCAATCAGTCCGAGTATCGAATGAGTTCTTATTCTATCTTCTGTTCATTTCTTGATTATATACCAAACTCTATTCTACTGCCTTTATTCACTACATAGTTAGTTATTGCTTTATTTCTTTGTTTGTGTGTAGCTCCTGCAGTGGCAGAAACAGTTGATCCGTGCAATCCCTCTCCTTGTGGACCGTTCAGCCAATGTCGAGAGGTAAACGGCCAGGCTGTATGCTCGTGTTTGCCCTCTTATGTGGGATCTCCTCCCACTTGCAAGCCAGAATGTTTTGGAAGCTCTGAATGTCAAAGGGATAGAGCTTGTATAAATCAGAAGTGCAGTGATCCTTGTCCTGGAACTTGTGGTACCAATGCACAGTGTCGTGTTGTCAACCACAGTCCAATTTGCAGCTGTCGACATGGTTACACTGGCGATCCATTTAGTAGATGTATATCAATACCACGTAAGCATGTGTCTTATACTGAACATATTCCTTGACTTAAAGTTTTACTTTTTAAAATGCCACTGAGACTTAATTTTCTCTTTGTTTGACCAATGAACATTACAAAATAACACGTTTAATAAATTCTGGGTTTCTTTTCGGATATATTTTATTTCCTCTGTTGTAATTTCAGACTTCAGTTTCATTTTTAAAGATCTGTTTGGCTAATCTTAAGGAGATAGATACAGAGAAAAGTATATTATTCTATACTAAAGAAACATTTTGTATTACACTAAAAAGAAATGAAATATAAAAATTAATTAAAAAGTTCGTACATGCACATAAGCTGTGCATAATATTTTCCTTTTTATTTATAAGCATATAATTTTATTACAACTATTATTGCGTTTTGTGATTCTAAAGTTACAAATGTCCCTATTCTATTCGTATTTACGATATCTGAATTAAGTATGTTTAATTTGTGAAGTTGTCCTCTTCAAAATTTAACGAATACACCTTAAGGAAAGTAATAGTTTGTTCATGGTAAGTGCGGTAACGTAAGCCTACATGAAAATGAGTCTCGGAACCTTTAGAATTTGAAGATACTTTATTCACAACCTAAGTATCTTGTAGGTTATCTGTAAATTTCAGGCAGTTTTTCATCGTCCACTTTTAATATCAGTGGCTCAGCAGCCCGGTAGAAGATAACTTATTGCCACTTTGGGAAGACTCAAGGAAGTAATCTTTGGCGTGGTAGAAATTAGCAATCAATGAAATGTATTAAGGCAGAAGTTCCTCACAATACTGAATAAGACCCAACTACTATACTGAATTCAGTGATAAAATAAACATTAAATTAATTTGTCTTACTTTTTTCATTTTAGATGGAAATACTTTCTATTTCTTTAAGACATTTCTCACGCAGTTTGAAGTTTATAACAAAAACAAGGCCGTTCTCTGTTGTTACGTTGATTGAGAATTTCTTTTCGATTTAGTTTCTCCTTATTAGCCAAGTATGATCTTCTTAAACTTATTTTCATTGACGTATTCTTTTGTTTTTATGGACTGTGCTGTTACAATACATTATTTCTTAAAACAAATTAGCTCTTTCAATATGCTAGGTACATAACATATTGCATTTCCTTTTCTTTACACATTCAATGCATGCTACTATCACTTTATTTCAGCGCCTTCTCAACCCCCTACAAGACCAGTGCAAGTGGACCCGTGTGCACCTTCTCCCTGTGGTCCATATTCTCAATGCAGAGCAATAGGAAATTCCCCATCTTGTTCTTGCCAAACTGGCTATATAGGAAGTCCTCCCAACTGCCGGCCAGAATGTGTTCTTAACTCCGAGTGTGCCAGCAATAGAGCTTGCATGAGAGAAAAATGTAGAGATCCATGTCCTGGGTCTTGTGGTGTCGGTGCACAATGTCACGTTTTGAATCATACTCCCGTGTGCTCTTGTCCAGAAGGATACACTGGAGATCCATTTACAAGTTGTTCTCCGAAACCACCTCAAAGTAAGAATTTTTTGATACACTTTAAACACTTATTGTATCATAAATATCTTTATTTGGTTCTTAATGAGCCTGAAAGAATTTATTTTTGTAGAATTTGGTTCACATACCAACTTATAAAGTTATTTGCAATATTATCACATTCTCTTAAAGTCAATAGTTGCCGAGAAGTAATAAAATGGCAGTATAACTATGAGGCGAGTAGTTAGTAAATTATATCCTAATTCTTATAAGTTTGCTAATTACTCCATGCTCAATTGTAATCAAAGAATTTTTATTTTGTTTCTAAGGTTCAAAATAGTAGTGAATTATATGTAATAGTAAATTCTATTACTAGTAATATTAATAGTAAATTATATGTTTGTACTTTTACTCTCCAGAGTGATTTGAAAGAATTATTTATTAATTACACAAATAATAAAAGAAATATAATGTAATATGAGGAATATCACTTAAAATGTGATCAAATTCCAAATTGCATAGTTTTGAGGAACTCTCATGATTGAATTCGTATCTAAAAATCTATTAGCTATTTCGAAACTATTATTTAAAGTTTTTAATAAACATTTCAAGAAACAAAGAAGCTTTACCATAGTTTTAAAGATGATAATAAGTTAGTTGTAGGAATGAAAATTATGATGACTTCATGGAAAGTTCATTCACCTTATTATAAATATATATGTTATAAATACAGCATTGGAGCACACTATAAGTGGATTTTTAGAAGAAACCTTTACACTTAGGAAATATAACTTCATTACAGTTGAGCCAGTTGTCCAGAGTGACCCATGTAATCCCTCACCTTGTGGACCGAATGCTGTGTGTCAGGATGGAACTTGTTCTTGTTTACCTGAATACTCAGGGGATCCATACAGAGGCTGCAGACCGGAGTGTGTTCTAAGTTCAGATTGTTCGCGTGATAAAGCTTGTGTGAGAAACAAGTGCGTGGATCCATGCCCAGGCACATGTGGCCAAGGGGCTCGTTGTGAAGTTGTGAATCATATTCCAATGTGCAGTTGCCCTGAGAGGTTTTCTGGCAATCCTTTCGTGAGCTGCAGACCTATGCCAAGTAAGAGGACACGATAATTTGTGACATGAAGATAACATGTAGTATATATTTTTATTTAATCATTACTCAACTATAGTTGATTTATCATAGCTTAAATTATAAAATTTGTGATGAATTCAAATCTATTTTTGAAAATTTAACTTCAAATTTTCTAATTTCTTATTCATCGATACACGTAGTCTATCAACCATGTTCTTCGTTAAAGCAAATATGAGTTCCATATTTTGACTTAATTTCAAGCATATCATGATTAGTTCATTGTAAAAACACAATGAAAAATATTCAGAAGTGTTATAATGCTCTTAAATTATTATATTCAGAAAACACAATTTTATCAGTGTCAGTTGTAATTTTCTAATATAACAATCATTTGCCAACTCTCAACATTTTCCCTTCCAATTAGCTCCAGTTGTAAGTCAACCTTGCAACCCATCGCCATGTGGTCCAAATAGTCAGTGCCGTGAGGTCAACGGACAAGCTGTATGTAGTTGTGTGCCTGGTTATATAGGCAGTCCTCCAACCTGCAGACCCGAATGTGTTGTAAACTCAGAGTGTGGTCAGAATGAAGCATGCACCAATCAAAAGTGTAGAAATCCTTGCCCAGGCACCTGTGGCATTGGTGCTAAATGCGAAGTTATTAATCATAATCCAATATGTAGTTGTCCGCCTCGCTATACAGGAGATCCCTTCATTAGATGTCAACCGCTCCGTAAGTTCTCATAGTATTTTCTTCATAGTATCATGTAAAATTGTAAAATAATATTTCAAAATACATCGTTGTTAACTGATTTTTGAACGTTCTAACAGTTTAAATTAAATTAAATTTGCTGCACTTAATCTTTGCAGAAGAAAACATCAATACAATTAAGTATGTTTAAAATATCTCACCTCAAAGAAAGGATTTCTTGAATAGTTTTCCGTGACACCAATCTCAGTACTCTATTTAATACAAGGTACGATTTCAGTCACTAAACTGCAAATGATAAAAAAACTTTTTCCAAAGAAAGTTATTCCATTTAACTGATTACATATATATCTAGGGAAATTACTATCAATACATCGGATATTGGAATCAAGACTAGAACAAAATATGGAATATCTATCGTGAATTATTATTATTAAATTTTTACATCTTTCCAATCATGAGTAATGAAATGATGAAACTAGAGAATACCGTTGTCTCTTAGCATGTATTACTCCAATACATTTTTATAAGTACGAATATAATTATTTTTTCTTCTTGTTATACATTTTTTCAATACACAACATGGCGATAAGTTTATGCTCTTTCTTTTATTACAGAAATAATATCTCCTGTTGTGAATAGGCTTATTTCAATCATAAAATATTATGAAATAACATTTTGTATTCCATAGAGGAATTTGATTTTAGGTTATATCTAATTAAACAATCATATTATACAGCATCTCTGAGAGAATTCTTACCAAGAATTCATGACGTACTGTTCTAGATTGTAAACAACGATAAATCCAATATAATACACAGCTATATTTTACCATTAAAACAATCATCGTTCTGAAAATACTGAAAACCGAATATCGTAGATTGTTTGAGCTACAGCCGATTACGCTTGCTCTTTCCCAATTCTATTTTGAAGTTATAACTACCTTAGATTGTTCCTTGTTGTATCGAATAGACAGTGTTTGTGATTAGGTGGAGATATTTTGAACAGTTTTGTCAAGATTATTCTTAAATTATTGTGCAGTTTATGCATTTAAGAACTTTGTGACATCCAATCTTTTTAAATTGATAAGTATTTCCATTGTTTCATTTAACTACTTCTTATATTTTTCATTCCTTAAAACACATATTAAATTTCGATTTAGCTGAAACACCTCCTCCACCACCAAGGAATCCATGCCAGCCATCACCT
This sequence comes from Lepisma saccharinum, assembly GCA_022664845.1. Classification (NCBI taxonomy): domain Eukaryota; kingdom Metazoa; phylum Arthropoda; class Insecta; order Zygentoma; family Lepismatidae; genus Lepisma; species Lepisma saccharinum. The sequence continues at coordinate 22,309 of JAGDQP010015115.1, read as the reverse complement.
TGCGGTCCTTATGCACAATGTCGTGTGGTTGGAAATAGTCCTTCTTGCTCTTGTTTACCAGAGTACCAAGGTTCACCTCCAAATTGTCGTCCAGAATGTGTCAGCAACAGTGAGTGTGATAGTCGGTTGGCTTGCATTAATCAGAAGTGTGCAGATCCTTGTCCAGGTTCATGCGGTGCCAACGCAGAATGCCGAGTTGTCAGTCATACTCCGATGTGTGTGTGTGCAGTTGGATATACAGGAGACCCATTTACGCAGTGCATTGTTATGCAGAGTAAGAATAATATTAAACTAACACATTTTAAAACTTTATATGCGGAGAAAATCTAACAAATAATTTTACGTGAATTTGTTTAATACTGAGCAATTCTTCATTTTCTTGTTTCGTTTTCCAAAACAAAATTAAAATCTTGGAAACTGTGATTAAAATTAGATGACTCAATTATTAAAATAATCATGTTAATTGAAATAACATTAGATGAATATATCTAGAGTTTAAAAATATCACTCAACGCATTCATTTCCAGCAACACCTTTTAAAATCTATTTTACAGCCTTCAGACATCTTTGACTCAGGCTGGCAACGTACACACATCCTTACTGTTTCATGAACTGTGATAACATATTTTCTGCTTACAAAAGCACGAAACAACATTTTTGTTTAAAGTAAATTTCAAGCTGATTATTCAAGTGAAAAATATTACATTCTAAAGATAAATTAACTTTAGTTATACTGTACTTGTATATTTCTAAATATATGACTATTTTCATCGAAGGCTTCATTGGAAAACACACATACACAAGTCAGTTACAATAAAATTAAGTTCTTTATTATATTAACAGTGGACCCCGGGCGGGGATTTAACCAATAAACACTCGCACAGGAAGCGAGCGCGTTAACCTTTTGACCACCGCGAGGTATTATGTCTCGGCCATCGAGAGGGTCTGTAACGGTGCGCACCCAGCATCGTGATGCAATTGAGGAGCTGTTGTGAATAAAAGACAATGGCAATGACAGTTGAGAGCTTGGGCTCTCCTCTCTAAACACGTCTGGTCAGCGTGGGAGCAGTAGACTAACTCCTCCCTCCGGGAGAGGCCTCATCCAGTAGTGGATTGAATATGTATAAGGTAAATTTATGATAAGAAGAAAGGGATATACTTACAGCTCTTGTTCCATAGGCAGACATACACATTTCAACACTAATATGTAGAGTATGTAGGTATTCTACATATTAATGTTTAAGTGCATATGTTCGCCAATGAAATAAGAGCTGTAAGTATATCCCTTCTTATCATAAATTTATCTTAAATTGCCTTTCCGGCTTTCTTTTGTGTTAGTGATATATATATATAGGGTGTCCCATTAATCAAACCACTGGTATATTGCAAAGCACTGTAAGAAAATACAAAAAGTGTGCAGTAGAACATGTGCCGACAGAGGGGATGCAGCCTTCCATGCATAATAGAGTTATGTCACATGCACAATGTTGCCACCTCAACACAAACTTATATTTTTTTCAAATGGGATGAAGGCTCAATTCTTTCGGAGGTGATAGTATGAATCACCGTAAAACACACATCACAGTGTTGCAAACTATTGATAAGGCAGAAAG
>JAGDQP010015115.1:0-20296 GCA_022664845.1 Lepisma saccharinum | reverse complement strand
GATGTGTGTTTTACGTATATTGTTTATCATCATTAGAGGATCCCAAATACCTAATAATACAATGTAGTACCATCTGAAAAATTTAAACGTTATACAGGGTTGGCAACACTGACAACCTGGTGACATATTATTTCCAATCTGATATCCACCATGTTGTTATAAACAAATTTCACAAAAGAAATTTTCATTCAAAGCGTCGTTTCTGATATATTGATAATTATTTATTTTCTTCGCATGTTAGGCTTTGATTCTGGGTTCCAAGTTAGAATCACTGTATCTCCAAAACGAAGCAGAATTCGACCCATGTTCATATAAACTTATTTGTTTATCATGACTCATACTATCACCTCCAAAAGTATTGAGCCTTCATCCCATTTGAAAAAATGTAAGTTTGTGTTGAGGTGGCAACACCGTGCATATGACAACTCTATTATGCATGGAAGGCTGTCCCTACTCTGTCGGTACATGTGCACACTTTTTGTATTTTCTTTCAGTGCTTTGTAATATTCAAGTGATATATAAACAAACAAAATTGTTTGAGTCGAAGAGATTCGATTTATAGATAGAACTTCTGGTAAATGTTTTTTTTTTAATCAACTCAGTTATTAGTTTACATTTCATTAGTAATACATTAGCAATTTAGCATAGTTTACGTTAGAAAACAACAAAAGCCTTTCCATCAAATTTAGAAAACTATATACAGTATTCTCTGTCATCTGTCTTGTCGGTCTTCATCCAAAGCTCTTTAGTAACTAGATATTAAAACACAATATCCAATCAGTTATTTTAGGTTGCTTTAATTGACGGAATGTTGAGCTTTGAAAACCACTTACAAATTATACATTTCACATTTATACACTTACAAACTTTCTCAAAAGTGTTTGCTGGGAAAGAATGCAATTATAGCAATTACTTCAAACTGCATTATATATACTGCTGTAGATTCATATTTCTTCACTTTCGTTATGAGTGTAAAGAATTAGTCAGTTCTTTATTTAAGTAATTGAAATTAAAACATTAAGTTGGAATTTTTGTTAATGAATTAACATTTTATAAAGATTTTAAAAATAAAAGTGTACTGATCTAGTATAGGGGTTCTCAAGCTGTGAAGTGTGCCTCTTCTGGGGTTAGATTCGAATCGCGATCATCCAGATAAAAAATGTCCAAGGCATAAAAAATCCACCTATATAATCGAAATGTTCGGTAAAATTAAGACCTCTGTTATTGTGCTCGATAAAATGAAGACCATGTAATTAGCTAAACTTAAGTTTAATTTTGTAGGAAACCTCGGTGCCGGAAATGATTCACACAATACTTGCTCTCAACAATCACAAGAACAGTAGAAGTTTAGTCACATGATAACTACGCACTCGGCGACCGCTATTGTTATACTGAAATGCAAAGTCTAAATGACTGTAAAAATAGATTTTTCGAACACTAATTTGTCCGATTTACAGAGCAAGGGTTTGCCGAAACACAGTTACTTCAGTCAAGATATTGGTAAATTTTGGTGCTCACAAATAGGGGCATATCCAGTTTTGACCAGAAAAAATGTCCTTTAATTCATGCTTCAATTTCTAACAATGTATCTTTGTGAGTCAGGATTCTCGACTTTAGTTTCTGTGGAAACAAAAGCAGGAAATCGGTTATATTCCAGGTATGATATGCAACTAGCTTTGCCCAAGGTTGAACCCCAAATTTGTGCCCCATTGATTAAAGCAGCAACAAATAACTCATTGAATAACAACGAGGACTTTGAGTGACTTCATAATCAAGCTGAGAGAATAATTATATCCCTGGAGAAAAAAAAAATTCTTTAATATTTCTGTGTATCTGAGGATGTTAAAATAAATTTTTCATGTCGATTACATAATTTATCCAGTATTAATTGCTATCGAAAGGGAGGCAATGTGTAAATTTTAAGTTTAACTTAGGGTGAGATATGACACTAAAAATGTTAAGAACCGCAACTCTAGTAAAATCGTTAGAAGCTACACGGCCTGTACTTCCTCAAAATTGGATATGTATAGCATATCTTGTACGTTTTGATTTTAGATGAACCTGTTCTACAAGAAAGACCCTGTGTGCCATCACCATGCGGCTCAAACGCAGTTTGTAGAGAACAAAATGGTGCTGGTTCTTGCACCTGCCTTCCAGATTATACTGGAAATCCCTATGAAGGATGTCGACCAGAATGTATCCTCAATTCAGACTGTCCACCAACTAGAGCATGCATTCGCAACAAGTGTCAAGATCCTTGTCCAGGAACTTGTGGTCAAAATGCAAACTGCCAAGTAGTGAACCATCTACCTTCATGTACTTGCTACCCTGGCTATACTGGAGATCCCTTTAGATATTGCAATATTCAACCAACAGAACGTAAGATATTATTTTTTATTGCTCCATTGTAAATAATAAAATATTTCGTATTGAATAATTTTTGTCCTTTGAGAAAAATCGAATAATACGTCTTCCTTCTAAATGCAATCAATTTCATAGTTATGTTTAATTAAATGCAAACTTAAGTTTAATAGTTACGAACTATTATCTAAAATCTTTAAACAATAGAACTTATCATATTTTCACATTTATTCCCAACTTTTTATATTCCAAGTTATATTGCTTACATCTTACTTTTTATATTCCAAAGTTATATTGCCTACATCTAAATATTACTGTTTTGAAATATTTATCTGTTTTTGTATCACAGCTGTAGTTGCTGAACCTCTAGATCCTTGTAATCCGTCACCTTGTGGTCCAAATAGCCAATGTCGAGAAGTCAATGGACAAGCTGTTTGCTCGTGCTTGCCATCTTACGTCGGAACTCCCCCAGGTTGTAGACCAGAGTGCGTTGTAAGTTCGGAATGTCAGCAGGATCGAGCTTGTTTGAATCAAAAATGTAGCAACCCATGCCCTGGTCCTTGTGGCTTGAATGCACAATGTCAAGTAATCAATCACAGTCCTATTTGCAGTTGTCGTCAAGGGTATACTGGTGATCCTTTTACTCGCTGTTATCCAATACCACGTAAGCATCACATTTCTATCTATCAAAATATTGATCATAACTATAAAATATTTTCCACTTATTCATTTGCCATTTACAACTACTGCTAATGTTACAGTAGCTTTTTGTTGCAGAAGTCTCAGGAGTTACAGTAGTCATTTTGTTAATATAATTGAATTTCCTGAGTGGTTTTCTACAGGCATTTAAATTCACCATGAAGTTAGTATGTTTCAAATTCGATAGTGTCTTTGATATTTTGTCTTCCTGGATTCTTGTTGCCAAGTTTCATGTTTTTGTTTTTTTCTATGTTGATTCGTATTTAATCCAACAAATAATTACTTTACAAATTACGCTATCTATGCAGTTGATCCACATGAAACTACTATTTTATTCCAGCTCCGTCACCACCACCTTCACAACCTGTGCAGGTGGATCCTTGTGCACCTTCTCCGTGTGGTCCCTACTCGCAGTGCAGAAATATAGGAGGACAACCTTCCTGTTCATGCCAGTTGGGTTATGGAGGAAGCCCTCCCAATTGTCGTCCAGAATGTGTTATTAATTCTGAGTGTGCCAGTAACAGAGCATGCATGAGAGAAAAATGTCGCGATCCATGCCCTGGTTCTTGTGGTGCTGGTGCTCAGTGCCACGTCATGAATCATACGCCCATTTGTACTTGTCCAGAAGGCTTTACTGGGGATCCATTCACAAACTGTATACCAAAACCTCCAGAATGTAAGAAAATTTCCGTATATTGATATTTCATCACTATTATTTGATTTTAAAGGATTTAATTTGGTAGTATTTAATGAAGAATAGGCCATTTGTGACTTTCTCAATATAAACAATTAACAATTACTTTCATTTAATTGTATAAAACAGTTTATGTTTTATTTTCCATCCCTTTCTTTGTTCTACGTATGATTTCATTAATTGACAAGCACTATAAATCATGTTTAGATATTTTCTCTTTTCTTGAATTGAAATTAGACTAAATTTTATCTCTTGTGCTTCTTTTTAATCTGACAAAAGAATGAAAATAACGTGTTATTACAGTACCAGCTCTAGTAGAAACTGACCCTTGTAATCCATCGCCGTGTGGACCCAATGCAGAATGCAGAGATGGAATTTGCTCTTGTTTACGTGACTACTCAGGAGACCCGTATAGAGGGTGCAGACCAGAATGCGTTATCAGTACCGATTGTCCACGAGATAGAGCATGCGTTCGTAACAAGTGCATAGATCCATGTCCAGGCACTTGTGGACAAGAAGCTATTTGTGAAGTGATCAATCACATTCCGATGTGCAGTTGTCCTGAAGGATACTCTGGTAATCCTTTTGTGAGCTGCAGACGTACTCCACGTAAGAATCCCTTGATATGTTTATCGATACTCAGTAGAATATTTCTAGCCAGGTTATTAATATCGAATACTCTACTATTTGATAGCTGATGTGCGATTAATTGCATTAAAGGCAGATAGATATTATTTTCGTTAGTTTTCTTCTTGTTTTGAGTGTAAATTTGCGATATGAGATTATTTTACACGCCTTTATGAAACAAGGTTTGTAATTTCTCAAGTAAAATTATATTGGAAAGCAAAAGCAAACTCTTTTAACCTCAAGGTTTAAATATCCATTTTTACACAGCAATACAGCATTGCCAACAGCAATAGTTTGGCTTCAGTCCAACTGAAAGTTTCCATTACGTATCAAATTTAAATTACAAATATATTAGAATGAGGAAATTTTTCATGCATCATTAAAAAAAACCACTAAAACGTTAATATCTAATTTCTTTTGTTTAGTTTGATCGTGACACAGGAATCCATTTAAATGTGACTTGTACATGTGTAAAATAAGTCACATGTTAACATATTATTTTACAGAAACGTGTTTTAAATTATTTTAATCAAAATATAAAATAGGCATTTTCCGTATTCAAGATAAAACTGATCGAGGTTTCTTATTTTCAATCTTCAGCTCAAATCTACGTTCAACCTTGTAACCCATCTCCATGCGGACCAAACAGTCAATGCCGTGAAGTCAATGGTCAAGCGGTGTGCTCTTGTATTCCTGGATACGTAGGAAATCCTCCAACATGTAGACCAGAATGTGTGGCTAATTCTGATTGTAATCAGAAAGAGGCATGCTCAAATCAAAAATGTAGGGATCCGTGCCCTGGTACCTGTGGCATTGGAGCTCGTTGTGAAGTTGTTAATCATAGTCCAATCTGCAGTTGTCCACCTCGTTATACAGGAGATCCATTCATCAGATGCCAGCCTATACGTAAGGATTTTTACTGAGTTTCTCATTTACGAGATAAAATACGAATGTTTTACATATTCTGATTCATAACGAATACTTTACGTCCATTACTTTTTATGTTATCCTAGATTTGTTTCAAAATACATAAAAAAATTAATTGCAAGAGAAATTGAATTTTATAAATTTTAATACATTAATCCTCCGTTATTGATGAATATTAATTTTCAGTTATTCAAATGTTCATGAAAATAAAAATAAATCATATTTCATAGTACAACTTTAGTTTTGTCGGTAACAGAATTTTATTTTACACTATTTCTTCCAATCGAGAGTATGAAAACATTTTTACAACATAATTATTTCCTTTATTAGCTGAGGGACCGCCTCCTAAGCCAAAGAATCCATGTCAGCCATCGCCTTGTGGCCCTTATGCACAATGTCGAGTTGTTGGAGATAGCCCATCGTGTTCATGCTTGCCTGAATACAAAGGTTCTCCACCAAACTGCCGTCCAGAATGTGTAAGCAATAGTGAATGTAGCAGCCGGTTGGCTTGTATTAATCAGAAATGTGGAGATCCATGTCCAGGGTCTTGTGGTGCAAATGCTGAATGTCGAGTTGTCAGCCATACACCTATGTGTGTATGTTCAATTGGATATACAGGAGATCCATTCACACAATGCATCAAAGAAAGTAAGAATAAGAAAAAATATTACATTTTATTAAATAGTTCTTGCTTTCATCGCTCGTAGAGCTATAGTTTTATATTCAAAGTCTTAATTTTTTCACAACAACGTTTATTTGTAATTGTTGTCACACTTCAGAATTTACATTTGGATCAATTTTCCTTGCTGGCAATATTGATAATGATTAAGCAGAAACCAAATTAGTCAGTTCAAAACTTTGTAAATTTTGTATATTCAAAATGATTACGTTAATTTAGCAAATGCTTGCAAATCAACATATTAAGATATTTTTTGAAAGTGATGTCAATTAACTTGTTAGACATTTATGTATTACAAAGATAAAATTCCATCTTAGAAGAAAACTATATATATTCTTTACCGTTGAGTTTACTGCTATCTGAAACTGAACCAACCGAAAGTGGCATATGGGGATAAAACCTTGTCTTTATTACAGCCGCACCCGTCGTTCAGGAAAGACCAACTCCTTGCAGTCCATCTCCTTGTGGATCCAACGCAGTTTGTAGAGAACAAAATGGGGCTGGTTCCTGTGCTTGTCTCCCCGAGTATGTGGGAAATCCTTATGAAGGTTGTCGCCCAGAATGTGTATTGAACTCAGATTGTGCTCCTACTAGAGCATGCATCCGTAACAAGTGTCAGGATCCTTGTCCTGGAACGTGTGGTCAGAATGCAAATTGTCAAGTAGTGAACCATCTTCCTTCTTGTACTTGTTACCCTGGATACACTGGAGATCCATTTAGATTCTGCAATATTCAAACTCAACAACGTAAGAAAGCTTTCTCTATAATAATTTCATTAAGATTTTGAAATGTTTTGGTTTCCTTCTTATTATACTAAATATTACAAACGAACAAGAAGAATTTTTATATGGCAACAAAGATTCCGTTCTCCTAGTAACGTCTTTGTTGAATTAGCTGTACTTTTACTTAAAAAATGAAAGGATAAACATAATCATTAGAAAACACATTGTTCAAACTAAAATATTAAAACGAAAATCATTTCTAAGAGAAAAAAATAACTTTGCCTGATTTAGGTAAGAAATTAAACAACTAAAACATTATGTTTCTCTCAGAAAAATAAACTTCAAAGATACTATTCTGATTTAAAATATTGCAATATATCAAGAGGAATTTATATAAATATTTTTTCGTTTACTAGAGGATCACTTACTTCTTTACTATTTTCCTTTCTTAGCTGTTATCACAGAGCCAGATGACCCATGCAATCCTTCACCTTGTGGTCCAAATAGTCAATGTCGCGAAGTCAATGGTCAAGGTGTATGTTCTTGTTTGCCCACGTACGTCGGAAGTCCTCCAGGTTGTAGACCAGAGTGCGTTGTAAGTTCGGAGTGTTCATCGAACAGAGCTTGTCTGAATCAGAAGTGTAGCGATCCATGTCCAGGTCCTTGTGGTTTGAATGCTCAGTGTCAAGTGATTAATCACAGTCCAATTTGTAGCTGTCGTCAAGGTTTTACTGGAGATCCATTCAGTCGATGTTATTCAATTCCACGTAAGCAACTCACAGTAATATTCCTAGTGTATCATAATATGTGTGTCGTTACTTGAGATTCAAAAATTCCCTTTTGTCCAGTGCTTTATTCTGAGGATGTACTAATTTATCCAGGTTAAATATTCAAAATTTTCTTCAAGTATTAGTTTCTCTAGTCTAATAAAAAGATTTAGAATCGCAAATAACTTATATTGTACTTAATAATTTTTACACTGCGTTCTTTAACAATTTGACAATATAATTAATTTGAAACAAGTCAACTAAGAATCAACACAAAGGAATTTAAGGAGGAAAGTTGTATTTGAAAATAAGGCGATATAAACTTCTGTTAATGCTCTTTACGTGTTACTGTTTTTTCTTACGAACGTCATTGTAATTTTATAGCACCACCACCAGAACCTACAATTCAAGATCCAGTGAACCCTTGTGCACCTTCCCCTTGTGGCCCATACTCACAGTGCAGAGATATAGGAGGAACTCCATCCTGTTCGTGCCAATCTGGATATGTAGGAAGTCCACCAAATTGTCGCCCTGAGTGCGTGATTAGCTCGGAGTGTGCTAGTAATAGGGCGTGCATTAGAGAGAAATGTCAGGATCCATGTCCAGGTTCTTGTGGCATAAGTGCTCAGTGCTATGTCCAGAATCATACTCCGATCTGTTCCTGTCCAGATGGATTCACCGGTGACCCTTTTGCAAACTGCTTCCCAAAACCACCAGAGCGTAAGAAATATTACTTTTATTCCTTTATTCATGCTGTATCACATTTTTTTTCGAATAGAATAACCATATATACATGTAAAGTTCCAAAACAAATTGCATAATTCAGAACTATTAGTTTTTAATACTTACATGAAAAGCCATGTTTAATATGTTGCACATCTTATTCCAATAATCTTGGCTATTTAAGTAGTACTATGAATATATCTCTAACAACAACACCACAAGCTTAGTACGGAATAGTAAAATAAATTTTACTCAGCATTAGAAAATTCGTGAAGTGATTCTTACCTGCTAACTCGACTTTCTTACAGCGCCATCGCCTGTAGAAACTTCCGACCCCTGCAACCCATCTCCATGTGGACCAAATGCTCAGTGTTTGAATGGTGTTTGTACTTGTCAGTCCGAATATCATGGTGATCCTTATGTTGGATGTCAACCTGAATGCGTTCTTAGTGCAGATTGTTCCCGAGATAGAGCTTGCATAAGAAATAAATGCGTTGATCCTTGTCCAGGCACGTGTGGGCAAGGCGCCGAATGTGAGGTTGTGAATCATATTCCAATGTGTAGATGCCCCGATGGTTTTACAGGCAATCCATTTGTTAACTGCCGAATAGCACCACGTAAGATTTAATTTAAAATATTTTCTTAAACAGCATTAGTGTCTAAATTTGGTATGCTTGAGCATTTAATCGATTTTCCTTATTCTCTTCATTCAAGACAAAGCTATTTTTCTTGTTATATTAGTAACAAGTTAGTAATAATTTTAATTAGTATATTTAAAACAATATCAGGCAGATTTAGGGTGTTTACTCCAAATACATTTTTAATGTAAAACATCATAATTAACTTAAATCTTTTGCTTAAATAGTGCATAACTCATTGTACCTAATTATTTCAGTTAAAACACCACTATCAAAAACTAGTGTTTATTTGCTTTTATACAAGTGCTGACAGTATTATGTACCTTTTACTATCAGCACCAGAAGTAACCCAACCTTGCAGTCCATCACCATGTGGGCCAAACAGTCAGTGCCGTGAAGTAAATAGGCAAGCAGTGTGTTCTTGCGTTCCTGGGTACATCGGTAGTCCTCCAACGTGTAGACCAGAATGTGTCGTGAATTCTGAATGTGGACAAAATGAAGCATGCTCAAATCAAAAATGCAGAAATCCTTGTATCGGAACTTGTGGACTCAACGCCAAATGTCAGGTTATCAACCACAACCCAATATGCAGTTGTCCACCCCAGTACACAGGAGATCCGTTCATCAGATGTCAGCGTATACGTAAGAAAATAGTTTTATCCTATTTTGAAGTAGTTCTTGTTGATATATGCAAAACAATAAAGACAGTCCATTACAACTCATTTTCTAAAGAATGGCAATATTTTCAGATTGTTGAATACAGTTCTCGTTTTATGATATTACTACGTGAACAAGTCTGTTAATTTTCGCAGAATATTCCTACTCACGTTTTGACTTGACTCCTTAATTATCAATTGAGGCTACTACGTAAAAGGAGAGACAGATGATAAGAAAGTTGAAGAAATAAATATGTAACTTGGCTGATGTATATCCTCCACATTGTGATGTAAACAATATGTAAAGAATTTGTTTACACCACAGTATGGAGGATACGCATTAGGCAAGTTAGGTATTTCTCTATTCAACTCATTTATCCTCTGTCTCTCCTTTTTACGTACTTGTCCAATTGATGATTTAAGAGTCGAGCGAAAATTAACAGAGGAATTGTTCATGTAGGTAATAATATTGTGTATAGCTTCTTTGCCTATTGCCGATATTCAAGTTCTCAATTTATATTTTCAAGCAATTCCTTTATCTACTTAACATTTTAAAATACATTGACGAATATTTCTCAATATCTTAACTTGTTTGATATGATATGTTGGAATATAATTAAAGATATGAAGTTTCTTGTGCAAATAATTTATTCCGTCCGAACGAAGTGGAAAATAACTTGCATACTTATTTTTTCTCTCGAAAATTATAGTACATATATCTTGTCTTCTCCTATAGCTGAAACACCTTTACCATCTCAAAATCCATGTCAGCCATCTCCATGTGGACCTTACGCACAGTGTCGAGTTGTTGGAGACAGTCCATCTTGCTCATGCTTACCCGAATACAAGGGTTCACCTCCAAATTGTAGACCAGAATGTGTAAGCAATAGCGAATGTGGCAGCCGACTTGCATGTATCAATCAGAAATGTGCAGATCCATGTATAGGTGCATCTTGTGCACCTAGCGCTGAATGTTATGTTGTTAGCCATACACCTAGTTGTGTTTGTCCTCAGGGCTTCACGGGAGATCCTTTCAGACAATGTAACGCACAACAAAGTAAGCATTGCTGAAATTCTGTGTTTATGTTCAGGTTGATGTGTGTGTATGCGTGTGTATGTCTGTGTGTGAGAGGGAAGGAAGAAAGAAAGAAGGAAGAAAAAGCAGAAAAAACGGAAAGAATGGAGTGTAAATGTGGAGAAGAGAAAAAGAAAATGGGAGAGTAGAAAATACGTGAGAAAGTTACCGTAAAAGTAAATTAATTATCTATATTTATTTTAAACCTACTTCTCACATATTTTTGCAATATGAAACAATAAAAGAAATGGAATGTTTCAAATGAGACAATTTGATAAGTATTTAGAATCTATGAAGTTGTGCTGAAAAACTCTACAAGTCAGTGGCACAAAGATTTAATAAAGTATTACATACCTTATTGTTGCCAGATATGGATATAATTATAACCAGATCTTCTATCCGTTAAGTTATTTATTATAATCAGTTGACAGGGCTATACTCTTAACTTTAACAAAACAAAAACTAAGGCATACTGTTAGTCTTGACACTCTAACAGTCAGCATATCTTATGTTTTGTTAAGTGTTTAGCCTTGTAAGCTGATTATATTCAATTACTGGATATGTTTGGAACGAAATCTATTACTAGGTATGGAAGTTTACTTTTATGCCTCCTCCATTTCTTTCTGTTTGTCGGATATTTCTTTCTTTTAATGTTGATTGACCAATCTTCATCATAGCTGTAAAAGTGCGTACAATATTGGAGGAAAATAAGTTTCAAAAGTAAACACTGAGGGTATGGGTGTACACTGTATTTGTCATTCATCAGTACGGTTTTTATTTGAATATATAAGGAAACTCAACATAATATGGGTACTTATTGGAGCTGAGCCAAAGATGTCGAAAGACATAAATAAGTAAATTCAACTTGAGCCTCTGACTTAATGATGCCGAAACGAAATTATTGCAGAATCTTTTAAAAGTCAATTAACTTGATATTGTAGTTGAAAAAATAGTACACAAAATTATTTCATTTTAAACTTTTAAAAGCGTATTAAAATTCATTATAATCTTTATGTTACTAGGTAAACGACGCAAAGACATATATAATTTTTACTATATACAAGATAGACTTTAAATGCGTTCTATACTGTCAGAAATAATCGAAGTTCTTAAAAAATCATTCAGACTGAAAATCATTAATATTGTGTGATAAGATTCACTCACTCTAGTTGTGTTCTTATAGCATTCACTGAAAACTCTACTATTCATTTAATAAAACAAAGGTGCAGTTTAATTAAACTCATCTTAAATGTAATATCCATAGAACAAATATTAGATGTTTTTAATTTTCATACTCGAACAGAATCAAATTCTAAATTTCACCTGTTACAGTTCAACTACCACAAGAGCGACCAACACCTTGTTCCCCATCTCCGTGTGGTTCTAATGCTGTGTGCAGAGAACAGAACGGTGCAGGTTCCTGTTCTTGTCAGTCAGATTATATTGGAAACCCGTATGAAGGTTGTCGTCCAGAATGCATTCTAAATTCAGACTGTGCTCCAACTAGAGCTTGTATTCAGAACAAATGCCAAGATCCATGTCCAGGAACTTGTGGTCAGAATGCTGACTGCCAAGTGGTGAATCATTTGCCGCTGTGTACTTGCCGCCAGGGCTATACTGGTGATCCTTTCAGATATTGTAATATCCAACCTCAAGAACGTAAGATATTTTTATATGTAATATTAAATAAAATTAAAATTAACTTTGAAAAGTCAAGAGAATGTTTAGGCATTGATTCCTTCATAACATAGTCTGTTTGGAAGTTCACTTTGAAGGATTATGAAACTCATAGAAAAGATTATAAATCAATTTAAATATTAGTCACTTTTATTTCGAGTTTTCTAGAAGTATTTAGTTCATGTTTTCAGACATACTTTGAAAATCAATTTATAGCAATATAATTTTTATCTCCTATATCCTTCTCTTCAAATGAATATGGAATCACTTTCATGCCTTTTTCTATTTTGAATGAAATACTTAACAAGCAGTTGTGATCAATATCTCCTTTCGTATTGATTATGAATTCATTGTGACTTCTACGAAAGCTTTATTTTACATCTTATTTTTATTAGAGATTGAATCCAAACTTTCATTTTTAATCCGTTAAATAGCTATAGTAGCAGAACCTCAGAACCCTTGCAATCCGTCTCCCTGTGGCCCAAATAGTCAGTGTCGAGAAGTGAATGGGCAGGCAGTTTGTTCATGCTTACCAAATTACATGGGCAGTCCACCGGGATGCAGACCAGAATGCACAGTGAGCTCAGAATGTGCTCAGAACAAAGCTTGTATGAACCAGAAATGCAGCAATCCTTGTCCAGGTCCCTGTGGTTTAAATGCAGAATGCCAAGTCATTAATCATAGTCCTATTTGCAGCTGTCGTCAGGGCTACACTGGAGATCCGTTTAGCAGATGCTACACTATGCCTCGTAAGAATAATTTATTTAAATGTCAAGTATTTTTACTAGTGTAATTATTGATAAAACAATTAGCAAGCCAAAGAAATTTTGGAAAATTCGAAATTCTTCAAATTTTTATTTTTATTGTTTTTCCTACTATTTTCGTTTGCAATTAACGTTAGAGTTTCAAAAGATTTAGTAATTCGTAACACCATATTTCTGTAATATTTTTACAAGAAGTATTGATTTTCTTTATTTCTAGTGATAAGTTTGTATGAAAATTAATTGATTGATTTGAGAATTAGGTTTCAATATAATCAAATGTACAGATGTTCTGTACTAAAATCTGGGCATTCAATTAAGGAATAAAATCGTTAAAACAAAGTAATTATACTTTTAACAATATAATAAAATTTCTTTTATTCAAAGCTAGTAGTTTTCTAAAAAAAAAAAGTGGATTCTAATCTTCATATCTCATTATTTGAGCATAGTTTTACTATGTCTGTTGTATATTTGGTACTTGAAAAAGTATTTATTAATGTTCTAGCTTCTCCACCTTCTCCTCCTCCTGAGATCCATGTGGATCCTTGTGTGCCATCCCCATGTGGTCCTAATTCACAGTGCAGAGACATTGGAAGAGCGCCATCATGTTCTTGTCTGCCAGGTTATATTGGATCCCCTCCTAACTGTCGTCCAGAATGTACTATTAACTCTGAATGTGTCAGCAACAGAGCATGTATGAGAGAAAAGTGTCAAGATCCTTGTCCAGGCTCTTGCGGTGCTGGGGCTCAGTGCAACGTTTTAAACCACACACCAATGTGTACTTGTCCAGATGGATATACAGGCAATCCATTTGTTAGCTGCACTCCAAAACCACCAGAACGTAAGAGTCTCTCGTATTTTATGGAATTTTACTGTTTTCATCAGATAATTTCTGTCTTCAGCAACTATCTTAAAATTGCTATTAGAGTACGAATAATGCAAATGTATAGATTAATTTAGTTAGATCTAGTAGAATATCAATCGTGAAAATTTCATGGTTTGTGTTTTCTTAATAAATATTGCCATTCCAAAATGCTTTCTTTTGAAAAGCTATCCATATACTGAAGAAACATTTTCGTCACATTAACTTTGAATTTGGAAAGAAATGTTAAAAGAAAAACATTATACTCTAATTTATAATAGAAAATTGTGGGCAATTCTTATAGGATAAATTTGACATGGCTTCTTGTTAAATATCTGAAACAAAACCATTCTGTTTGCAGCTCCAGAACCAGTAGAAACAGATCCTTGTAACCCTTCTCCATGTGGACCAAATGCTCAGTGCAGGGACGGTACTTGCACATGTTTACCGGAATTTTTTGGTGACCCTTATGTTGGATGTCGTCCTGAATGCGTTCTTAGTTCAGACTGTAGCCGAGATAAAGCATGTATTCGTCAAAAATGTGTGGATCCTTGCCCTGGAACTTGTGGTCAAGACGCTGAATGCAGTGTTGTAAACCACGTTCCTATGTGTAGCTGTCCTCAAGGATTCTCCGGAGATCCATTTGCTGTATGCAGACCTTTCTCATGTAAGAGTCATTTTTCCTAATATGTTTATAAAGGATTGTTGAGAAAAATGAATGGAACAGGGCTAAGTTGTAAATATAATTGAGTTCTTCAATTCCATATCAATTTAGTTACTTTCACGAAATCAACAAAACTTAGTTCATACTTCAATGATTAGTTCAATTTTTCGAATTTTCTATGGATCATTAAGAAATGTTTAAGTTTTTAACTAACTATACTTGCAAAATATAACTATCCAGTATTCGAGACACATTGAAGTCTACAATCATTTCTTATATTTTTTCTGTAGCACCATCAACGACCCAACCATGTAATCCATCTCCTTGTGGTCCAAACAGTCAATGCCGTGAAGTAAATGGCCATGCAGTTTGTTCTTGTGTGCCTGGCTATGTAGGAAATCCTCCAACTTGTAGACCAGAGTGCATAGTGAATTCAGAATGTCGTCAAAACGAAGCATGCTCCAATCAGAAATGTAGAAATCCTTGTCCTGGAACTTGTGGTGTAAATGCTAAATGCGAAGTAATCAATCATAACCCAATTTGTAGTTGTCCACCCCAGCATACAGGAGATCCATTTATCAGATGTCAACCAATATGTAAGAATTCATTTTCTTTAATGGTATTAATATTGTAACAAATTTAAGATTCAGTAATTAATGGACCTTCATTACTCACGTTGAATTCAAAATTTAGTATTTCTTTTCCTGAAACATAAGTTTGGAATATCTTCTATTTTAATAATATAGTCTAAAACAACATATTCAATGATTTGAATATTGTTAAAGGAATTAAATTTAGAACCAAAATATAACAGAAATGTTAACAAATTTAATTGACTATTAGTGGTTTGATAAAGTTTAGAAATCATTTGAAAGTATCTTTTTCTCCAGTATTTTTTCACACTACTCTCCTGAATGTATCGAGTTCATCGAAGATTTCTGTGTCATAATGAAAATATTACTTCTCTTTTTTTTACTGTGTCTTTAGCTGATAGACCATCTCCACCCAGACCACCAGAAAATCCATGTCAACCCTCTCCGTGTGGTCCGTATGCGCAGTGTCGTGTTATTGGAGATAGTCCATCCTGTTCATGCTTGCCGGAATATAAAGGTTCTCCTCCAAATTGTCGTCCAGAATGTATCAGCAACAGTGAATGTGACAATAGATTAGCTTGTTTAAGACAGAAATGTGCTGACCCGTGCCCAGGGGCATGTGGTACAAACGCTGAATGCCGTGTAGTCAATCACACGCCTATGTGTTTATGTTCTGTTGGCTTTACAGGAGATCCGTTCACAGGATGCTTTCAGCAACGTAAGCACATTTTTGTTACTTTATTTGGTATCTCAATCGTAACGGTTATTTGTAGGCACAAACGATCTGAAGTTTGTCGTTGTATAATCGCAGTGTTAACTCTTGCTCTCGTTATACGCATGGAAATTATTCAAAAGAAAAAGTCTTTAGTTTCAGAGAATCAGAGTATAATAATAATTGTTGCATATTTGAATTTGTAAACCTTGAAAATATTCCTAATGTATTTAAAATAACATATCATATCATTTCTATATTTTAAAATCTTCAGATTCCTTTGTGTAACAATCGTAAGATATTTAATTCATTGCAGCTACATCTGTTTTCTTTTCCTTGTCTTGCAAATGTCTTAAAAGTTTCTCCTGTAGTAGATTTGAATTTTAACTTCCTTTTCTTTAAAGCCTATGAGGAAAATTGAAAGAAATTGCATAGAACGAAGTGCCTACTACCATCAAAAATAAATATAAATATATTACACATATTGAACTATAATTTTATGATTAATAAAATTCAGCCTCTTTTTCCTGTGTTCACTTAACACTCTAACTGAACAATTATCACTTGAAAACTTCTGAAAAAGAGAAAATATCTACACACGTCAAGTGAACATAAATTTCTTTAAATTTAATAACTAAAGTTAAAGTTCTTTTGCTAACTCATAAGTTTTCTCATTTCCTTCAGACTTGCAACTTACTTTGTACGTTCATTACAGCCGTGCAACAGAGGCCACAAGAAAAACCCACACCTTGTGTTCCCTCTCCATGTGGATCTAATGCGGTTTGCAGAGAACAAAATGGAGCTGGTTCTTGTACTTGTCTCCCTGATTATGTTGGAAATCCATACGAAGGTTGTCGTCCAGAATGTGTATTGAATTCAGATTGCGCTCCAACAAAAGCCTGTGTTCGAAATAAATGCCAAGACCCTTGCCCTGGAACTTGTGGTCAAAACGCAGAATGCCAAGTAGTAAATCACGTGCCTTCTTGCACTTGTTACCCACTTTACACTGGAAATCCATATCAGTACTGCAGTCTACAGCCTTCAGAACGTAAGAACCACTTTCAACTTAACTGAAACATTATAATACTGCTTATTTGAGACCGTATTTTAATGTTGAAATATTATTTTAATATATGTATTAACATTTTTTTATTACATTTCACTGCACACTTCTCATGTTTATTTCTCTTTTGTTCTTAAACGTCTCCAAATCGTTCTTAATTTTAACTTTATTGCGTATTGCTATAAACCATTGCATTCAACTAAATGCAACTGCATTAGAAGCTAGGAAACATATCTTGCAGACAAAATATATAACAAGTAGTTTCATACAACAATTTTATTCCACTTTTATTTAATTTAAGCTTTCTGCTGACGGTTCGGTTCACTTGTATCACTAACGTGAAAGAGCCTGTCTTGTCCTCTCTGTTCTTTT
Organism: Lepisma saccharinum; assembly: GCA_022664845.1. Lineage (NCBI taxonomy): Eukaryota > Metazoa > Arthropoda > Insecta > Zygentoma > Lepismatidae > Lepisma > Lepisma saccharinum. The sequence goes on along the minus strand of JAGDQP010015115.1, from coordinate 3,024 downwards.
CAAAACAATCTCGAGTATGTTGTAATACAGAGAATTAACTTGAATACCTTTCTAAGTACAGATACCTGTATAGAATAATACAGGAATTTAATGATACAGTAAAACTAGAAAATTATTTCAAACTTCGAATAAAAACTGACATGAATTATTTGTTGCTTGAAATGTAATGTTCATAGCTAATTGGCTACTTTAAAATGCCTGATAAAAAAATTAAGTACCTAGTCTTCGTAGTCCAGTGGTTACGGCCGCTTGTTTCGGAACGGCGCTAGAGAGTCAACCAGGTTCGAGTCCTCCTCCCGGCTAACCTGACTTGGTTTCCCAGAGTATTTCTTAGTTGCGCCAGGAGAATGTCGGAATGGGACCTAATGTAAAGGGTCTGGCTGCCACTTTTTCCGTCTTTCCTCTTGAAAGAGTGGTCGCCGAGGGACGTTGATTCTCTAGCATGTGATGAACTTATTCCACATCTGCATGTTTCGCTTATAGAAACTACACTAATAGAAAATCAAGAAAATTAAAAAATTGCATCATTTCAAGGTTTGGGTAGCATTGATTATGATAGCAGAAAATTCAGTTGCAAACTGATATAGTTTTAGTTGATATGGTTTACTTCAATATATTCAAAAATTACGGAATTAACATTTAAAATTTCTACGTGTGCAAAACTCACCATTAAGTTAAATATCAGAGAAATAAGTATTTTATATTAAGGATAATATTTTCAATTTACAAGAAGAATAACAAAAATATTTCTTCCCATACCAATACTTATGAGGGAATTATTTTCTCTTTAGCTGTTATAACGGAGCCAGATGACCCATGCAATCCTTCACCTTGTGGTCCAAATAGTCAATGTCGCGAAGTCAATGGTCAAGCTGTATGTTCTTGTTTGCCCACGTACGTCGGAAGTCCTCCAAGCTGTAGACCAGAGTGCGTCGTGAGTTCGGAATGTTCATCGAACAGAGCTTGTTTGAATCAGAAATGTAGCGATCCATGTCCAGGTCCTTGTGGTTTGAATGCTCAATGTCAAGTGATTAATCACAGTCCAATTTGTAGCTGTCGTCAAGGTTTTACTGGAGATCCATTCACTCGATGCTATTCACCACCACGTAAGCATATTTGTTGTACAAGACAAATTTGTTCACTCTAAATTACTTAGTCAAATTGGATTTTTAAACTTAAACGTTCTTTTCAACATTTAATTTCTTGTGATGATTTCAAATTTTAAAATAAAGAAAATTTATGAAGTTTGCTCAAATAGAAAATTTGAGGGAATGTAACACTAAGATGTCTTGCCATCAAGAAATCCAAATTTGTAGCTATTAATGATATTCTGAAAATCTCATCAACTGACTGTATTTTGCAAGTAATGCTATCCTTCTAGCTTCATGTATTAAAAGATGACATTTTCATTTTTTTTTTAAATCGACTCGTGCCATGATCTATTACAAATCTTAAGGAAAATTACGCAAAATATATTTTATTTTTCTATTGATATTTCCCAAGTAAACTTGAGAATATGTTACCTAGCAACCTATTAAACAACATTAAAGAAGAGAAGATAAAACTTTAAATTCTCTGTTGCATATTATTATCACATAGATATTTTCTTTATCCATAGCTCCACAACCTTCTCGTCCTCAAGTGCAAGTGGATCCTTGCGCACCTTCACCATGTGGTCCATATTCACAGTGCAGGAACATTCGAGATTCTCCATCATGTTCTTGCAGTCAGGGTTATATTGGAAGTCCTCCTAATTGCCGGCCAGAGTGCATTATTAACTCTGAGTGTCCTAGTAACAGAGCTTGTATTCGAGAAAAGTGTCAGGATCCATGTCTTGGCTCTTGCGGCGTGGGTGCTCAGTGCAATGTTATAAACCACATTCCAATCTGTACTTGCTCACAAGGATATACTGGAGATCCATTCAGCAACTGTATTCCTAAGCCACCTGAATGTAAGAATGAGTTTAATAGCATTGCAAATATTCACGTTAATCTTAAAACCTTGATCAAACTTTCAGATTGCAATATTTACTATACCTTTAAATGTTCAATGGAAGAATATCTAAACAATTTTATTTAAATGAAAAAATAATAATATTTATATTATTATCAATCGCAAAATTAGAAATATTTGTTTTTCTAATGTCAGAATAAAACTAATATTCTTTCCCATCATCATATTACTGATTTACATTAATCGTTATGTGCGCATTGAGTTATATTACTAGCAAAAACTATATTAGACACTTAGAACAGATTCTATCAAAATAATTTTGCGCATAAGATGATCACACAATTTGTGATTAGAATAAATTTTTGAAAAAAGTTGTTACAAATATTAATTTTGAAAAATTTATGCCCAACAATTAGAACTAAAAATTTACTAATCATTCTTCACAGCACCAGTTATTGTGGGACCATCAGATCCATGTAATCCCTCACCATGTGGCTCTAATACACAATGCAGAGATGGCGTTTGCACTTGTCTTCCTGAATACTCAGGAGACCCGTACAGAGGATGTAGACCAGAATGCGTCATGAGCACAGAGTGTCCTACAAACAAGGCATGCATAAGAAATAAGTGTGTAGACCCCTGTCCAGGAACGTGTGGTCAGGAGGCCCGATGTGATGTTGTAAATCATATTCCAATGTGCAGTTGCCCTGAAAGATATTCTGGCAATCCTTTTGTCAGCTGCAGACCTTTTACAAGTAAGGAGTTTAGCATCATCTCCTTAGGAGTTTAGCAACTTGTGTGAAATAAGTAAAATCTTACAAAAACACTTACATTTATAATTAATAGTCGTGTAACGCACGAACAGTTACTATTATTTCCATATAATATATTTGCAATTCGTAAAAATGTTCAAATTCTAGTAACATAAAACAAGTTTGCTATATAAAATTAAATTATTATCAACGATCACGAGAGTATGAAAACTAATATCCGTTCATTTTATTTAGCACCAGTTGTTAGTCAACCATGTACACCATCACCATGCGGTCCAAACAGTCAATGTCGGGAAGT
>JAGDQP010015114.1:0-43516 GCA_022664845.1 Lepisma saccharinum | reverse complement strand
CAGTAATACTTTACGGTTGCGAAAGTTGGAGTACGACCCTAGCAGATGAACATAAATTGCGTGTATTTGAAAATAAGGTTTTGAGAAAGATATATGGTCCAAAACGGGACGAGATGACTGGAGAGTGGAGGAGACTGCATAATGAAGAACTCCACGGACTCTACGATTCACCAGATGTTGTAAAAATAATGAAATCGAGACGACTAAGGTGGGCAGGGCATGTAGCTCGGATGGGGGAAAAACGAAGATTATATTCTATCCTGGTTGGAAGGCCCGATGGAAAGAGGCCATTGGGAAGACCGAGACGTCGTTGGGAGGACAATATTAGAAGAGATCTTCGAGAAGTAGGTGTTCGTGATGAAAACTGGCTTGATACTGCCCAGGATAGAATCCAATGGCGAACGTTTGTTACTGCGGCGATGAACTTGCGAGTTCCATAAGCCATAGAGTTAGTTAGGTACTTCATTTCTTTTAAAACACTAATATGAATTCGTTGCCGTGAGAAGCGTTGCGAATTCAGGAGTATGACGCGTCAATCGGCATGGTAGATGAGGTTATGGCGCTGCCCAAGAAAACAGGGGAACCTTGCGTACAGCCAGGAAGGCTACAATCTGCCACAAAAACAAAGATTTGTTAATTGGGCTGAATGTAGTGTACGTGGTTGTAATTTAACATAAAGAACATAGATGCACTTTTAACAAACTGTAATACTTTGTATTAATTCGTATATTGTACTTGGTCTCTAATATTTTGTTTTGAATTTTTGAATCGACAATTAATGCATATTTACTTGTAGCTGGGGATGGGTACTTGTACAAGCAATACCTGTGTGCCATCACTACTTGTAGCTAACTCTCATTATGTAACAAAAACATGTTAATTAATATATTTTTTTTTTGAAATTACAAGAAAAAAACGCATAAAAAGGAATTACGCTTGAAAACAATGGAATTTACTTTAGATCCCGAAGAAAACATAGGCTACATTGCACGAGATTGTTTTCTGCACATGAAATATTAATACGCTAGATCCCTTGTATCCCATGTATAACGCTTTAATTATTATTTCTTGTTTATTTTATAACACTTTTACATATAAAGTCTTACAATTTAGTCTGTCTCATGTATATAACACACAAATATGCTTTTTAATCATTAAAAAAAATCATATATCAACTTTAAGCAATACCAATTTGTTAAGAGTGACCGTTCTGAATAACATCCAAAATATAAAATATCCCAGAAAGATATAAAAATAGAAGCCAAATATATTTGTAATCACATTTCCGGTCTTGGATTTAAATTAAGATAATGATACATTTTACCAGCGGTGAGTTTTCTACTCCTACACACACAACTCTGCAATGTAATCTACACACACCCTTGTACACTAACCTTGATTACTACTTTAATGTGCTGAATACTTACTCGTGGTTTCGGTTTCATCAAAAGACTGTGGAAACTTCCAATGGCGTCGAGTATTCTCTGGAATATTAACGTTTCTGGAATATTAATCAAAACTAAGGGGGAAAACAAACACAAACACACTATTGGGATTTGATAAGTAATCTACTGATTGACATGGATATAGCGTAGAGGAATTAATTTCACTAGCCAACAAGGTCGTTGCCACATGAAATAAAACACCTGATTTTAAGGTTACTCTAAAGTAACGATATCTAACAGAAGATGACAGCACTATCTCCGAATATGACTAAAGTATTATTGTCGCTGCATGAAGAGTCAATGCTGCTCCTACAAATTCAAGCCCAGAGAGTTCAGACTTTCACGGAAGAAAGTTCAAAACCAGCTCAGGTACACGATCGATGTCGACGTTTTTTTTTTTTTTCGTTTTTCTCCATTGTTCAAATCGCTTCTTTGTTGTTGTGAATATCGAAACGCTATAACAGTTTGTAGGCCAGTCGAATTAGGTACCTCTCGTGGACATAATTGGTAATTAATTTCTCTCTTCACAGGATTGTTGTAATAGTGGTCCTAATCAACGTACTAAAACTTCTGAATGATCCGCCTGGTGCAACCTCCGCCCTCTTGGAAAATGGCGGACGATCACACATCTTCATTCTGTTTTCGGCTAATTTCTCAAAAACGGTTAATTTTAGAAAGAAAATTAACTAGACCAATTTGAAAGAGCAGAAAATTTCCTATTAGATAGAACTTTTACATTTCTCTCATAAGGCAGAGGTAAATTTATTCTCTAAAAAATATGACTACTTTTCGGATCATGAAATTATCAATTTGTTAAAATTGTCGCTTTTGCAGGATTATTGAAATGCTTTTGCTAGTGTTAATTTATTATTATTCAACTCTTAAACTAAATTAAATTAGAATCCCTGACTGCAGAGCCCCAAAGAACTATCGCCATCCACACGGCATTTTTGATGAGGTGATGTGTGGTCAGCACATGGAAATCCTTCGAGATATATATATATATATATATATATTTTTTTTGCCTTGGTATGAAATTTTCTGTTCCCAAGATTGTTGTAATGGTGACCCTCATCAACATACTAAAAGTGCTGAATGACCCGACTTGTGCTGATGCCGCCATCTGGGGAAAATTACGGACAATCAGGCACCTTCATTCAGTGTTTGGCTAATTTCTAAAAAAAAATGCTAACTTTAGAAAGAAAATGAAGTGGACCATTTTGAAAGAGAGAAACATTTTCTATTAAATAGAACTTTTACATTTTTCTTCAGCACTCATGGTTCTCCAGAAATTGACGTGATTTCCTGTCTTTAAATTACAAAATAGCCGAAAATTATCTCTGTTACCGGAATATTGTATTTTTATAGGATAATTGAATATTCTTTATTTTCAATTGATTTTTTTATTATCAAGGTGTAACAGTGTAGCCCACAGCCACATTTGATAGAGACTGATTGTGTGTATGTCAGTTCACTTGGCGTTGAGGAACATAGATGGCTCACGCGCTCGGCAATTACTTACATTGACTTTCAGTGCTTCTAGTGTGAATAACATTGGATAAATTCTACTGTTTAATTATTTTGATTGCCTGTATTACTTTTATAAAGAAGAATGTAAAGTAGGTAACGTATTTAACCATATGTGTAAGTAATTATGGGTATGCTTGCAATGGTTTATTGGACAATATTTGATAACCCGAACAGGTATGTAAACCTAGCCAGGGGAACGCTAAATATACCTTCTATTCTTTCGAAAGGTAGACTTTTTCTTATGATATATTCCTGATGACTTGACGTTAACCAGCGACGTGAACTAGGGCACCGGCCCCGCCCACTTCGCGAAAATTACCGAAGCTTGCCGAGTGACTGGAGTTCGTAGTCAAGGGGAGCCCTTACGAGTGTTGCGCGGGAAGAAGTGCCCATTGGTTGAACGTGTGTTTGGACTTATACGGTTTGGACTCCAGCAGACAGCTGTTCCGCTGAAGCCGCTAAAATGATTGTTTACAAAACCAATAAAATCTTAAGCTACTATTTGGAATCTAATAAGAAAGATTATTTTCTGAAGAATGTATTGTGTGTAATATTGTATGTTGTGTAAAACCTTGATTTTAAACAAATAATAATTAAGTATTTACAATGATAAATCGCTCCGTGTACCTTAAAGCTCTTATTAAGAGCCGGCCGGGTGGTCGAGCGGTCTGCGGCGGTAGGCTATCGACTCAACGGTCCCGGGTTCGAGTCCCGGCAGGGCATGGGTGTGGATTTTAATACTTAACAGCTAAAGGCAAATTGTGACGGGCCGCAGTTCAAAGTTACTAAACTGGCCCATATAAAAATAAAGTTTACCAAAAGTTTTTATATTATTAAGAACTGATAGAAATGGTCTATGTGCTAAATAGACAAATTTACCATAAACAAAAATAATCTTAACTTGTTAGTGAATAGCATTTGAGTACCTTGATTCAATAAATTTATTCTTTAAGACCAATTGCCGATCTTTATCTGACTTGCTACATTGCACTCGTATTTTTAGTAACTTTAAGACAATATAATATATTGCTGAAAGTACATTATTATTATTTTATAAAAAATGATTGCCTCGAGATTGCTGTTATAAATACCTCGCATATAATGAAAACGGGATCTATCGAACGGAACAAATCGACAGTTCGTCGACCTCATCACAAAGTGTCATATCTCAAAATTTGGCAGTTTTAAGTTAGGACCGTCAGAATATAGTTTTTGTTTTTCTTGTTTCAAATCAACGTATCTCAATGATAAGCAATTCAAAAAGTTATTAACAAAAATGGGTTACAAGAACAAGCATATGGAAGTACTTTTCTTTAAATTCCTTTTCTGAAAAGTTTGAAATTTTGAGATACGACACTTTGTGACGAGGCCGATGAGCTGTATGCAGGAGAAAGAATGACAACAGATGTCGGAGAAAAATATTTAATTTGCTAAAATTGTCAATTCGCGACAGCCTGAAAACTGTATTTGATATTCTTAGAAACAAAGGATAGATAATGGAACCTTTTGTGAAAGATAGTGCGAATAAATTTCGTTACAGGGCACAGGTGCGGACAATAAATTAAATCGCAAAAATAATTCCTAATCCGAATAAAACTATATCTCTGGGAGAGTAGAAACAATTACTGCTTTGCACTCAACGGGTGCGAACCGAGCGGCCGCCTGTCAGTGGTTGAACATTCGAGAGGTTCTAGGATCGATCTCAGCGACCGACCATCCCGACAGTTTTCTTTTGTCCCACGAGGCAAATGCTGGGATGGTACATACGAAATGGGCCCTGGCCGTCTACCTTCCAACATCCTCTCCCCTATCGTATCCCAGCCTAAGCTTAAAATAACTAAAGACTATAAAATAAATTTAAAAATTCGAAGGGTCCTGGGTTCGATTTCCGGTGGAGACATACGTGGTTCGGACCTATGTTAAATTGTAGGTCCCTTCATTAGAATGTCATCTTCTGCCGGTGGAAGGCGGTGGTAAGCCACCATCCGTTCACCCTGGCCAGGGACCTTCGGGTCAGAACCAGACCAGCCATTGGGCAGAACACTCATTATCAGCATCATCCTGAACAAACGATTTCGTGTAAAACTTTATCACCAATATTACCCCTGGAACCTGGTACCCGGTTTCAGAAATTTCCGGGTATTGGCATTCCTAGTTTACACCGCCTAAATGAAGTCAAAATTAGTTATTTTGTATAGTCTTTGTTGCTTGCGTTTTAAAACTGAAGCTGAAAGGTGATGTATATATATATTTTATGGAGTGTTTCCTTCGGAACTTGCGTTTTAAAACTTTTATTTAAAATATTATATTATGTATAATTATATTGCCTGGAAACTCGTTAAAAAAAAAGAGAGAGAGAGAGAGAAAACTTCAGTTGAAATGTGATGTGTATATTTGAAGTATTTCGCATGATCGAACTTCACTATTTTTTTTTTAACTCGCTTCCTCCCACTTATCTGTATCTCATCTGGGAATTCAACGCAGCCTACGTTATAACCTCAACACACGGATTCTTCGGTATAAATAAGGTAAGTGTTTTTCATTTCAAATAAATATAAACTTTAAATAATTTGTTGTTTTTCCGTAAACATTTGCCGCATTAATTTCTTCCGTGGTCATCCTTCGGCATGCAGACGACTACTCACTCGGCAAGCTTCGGTAATTTTCGGGAAGTGGGCGGTACCGGTGCCCTAGTTCACGTCGCTGGTTAACGTCAAGTTTCCTGATGCAGTGAAAGTCCTGTTTGCGCTTCCTACATCAGTGCAATTTTCTCACATGTTGTTTGGAACATACTGTTTGTATGCTTTCACGGTTTGGGCCATGGGTTTCTGTAGCAGTGACATCCCTTAACTGCGGCTTCCTGCTATAGTTTAATTCAATCCAACGTCACTTCTATTTTCCTTTTTGCAATCAGTGTCAGCATCGTATTTAGTATGATTTTGTAATTCTGCTGTTAGTAAATCAATGAATTTAGACTTGCTTCGTTCATTAGTCGAAAGTCCAGTCGAAAGTGAAGGTGTGCGGCTCCCAGGTTGAGGGCTAAGCAGGTTGTTATAGTCAGGTTGCTAACATTTATTAATAGGGAGTTATGGTGTAATAATATTACAATGTACAAAATTTAAACAATATGCAAAAATTTTACTTAGTGTGAGCCTTTGTACAGGGAAATAATAAAATACAAAGAAATTGAGAAAAGCATTTACTGAACTCCACAGCCACACGAATCAATTAGTTTACAATTCTGCTTCCGATTGGTTAAAATAACCAGTTCATAGGTATCAGAGTATGTTCCCAGTAGCGCTACTTTCAAATAGCGTCTTGCAAATCTTATAAACTGAAATAAGCACTTTGGTATCTCAAATAAGCCGTGTTATTAGATTAAAGTGTCATTTCAATAATTCTAGCAAAGTATAACTTAATAGGTTAAAGACTTAACTTTAGTGTCTAAGGCATATTATGTACTATCTTATATTTATTCCTTCTTTGCCCGTTTATCGAGAATTTTCGGCTCAGGAACTACTAAGGCTACGAAGATGGTTGAGTTGTTCGAGAGGTCTCGGTGAAACTTCACTAACGACATCTAGATAATCCCAATTTGACTCTTGCTCCGCCTTACTTTATTTTTATAAAAAAAAACATACTGATTGTTATCGAGTGTACAGGTATATTTACGTGATAGGTTGTTCAGAATTTCCTCTGCAAAAAGTAAGAAGTTCCTAAGGAGTTAGTTCCAAGTTCCATTGGCTTAATACACCATTTAAGTTTCAGCAACAAGTGCTGGGAAGTCCTATACAATCGCAATGTCTGTCTGGCGACAACTTCCAATCAGGAACTACCAAGATAGTTCAGTTGTCCCGCCTCTGAGGTCCGACTTGATTGTTTACATATACGTTGAAATATATATTGTCTCCATCTTCTCTCAGGTACCGGTTAGAATTGCAAAAATGTTCCCATTTTCTATAATTATAATAAGCAATTGGCATAAGGAAAAGTCATTATTACAATTTAGACAGTTTGGCTACTCGACGTATGCTCCACAGTCTTTACGGGATCAGTCTTGCAGAGGCTGATATAAATGAGAGGGTATCAGCAGATCTATAAGACGTATCAGCAGGAGAAAGCATGGGGATGAAAATTCACAGAAGAAAATAAATGTTTGGATTTATCCGTTTCCGAAACAACCTCCAACACTTTTATATAATTATTGAAAGACATCAGAAAATAGTTTGTCATTGATAACTGTAGTCATATTTTAAAATTTTATATAACAGGTTCATTAAAATTTATCTGAATGAAACTGATTGTCACGAGTCTTCTAGTATGAAACAACATCAACAAAAGCATTCAATTAATATTATCGACATTCTTAAATATAACGCTTATAGTCTCGATCGTCTCGAGGGTTAAGTGTCGGTCTTGGTCTCGTCTCGTGTAAGACGATGCATAGAGTCTCGTCTCGATTCCTGAACTTAAATCTCGGTCTGGAATTCGAGACGAGACAAAGTCCAGTCTCGGCACCATGCCTACTCGATGTTATTTCTTTCGGTGCTATTCGGAGACCCAGTCAACGCTCTTCGGGTTTAGTCCATTCGGTCTTATTACTATCGGTTTTACTCTGTTCGCTGCATTTCGTTTCGATGGTATTCCAATCTATTTTATTCTTTTCGGTGTTATTTCGTTCGGAACATTTCCTTTTGATATTATTCCCATTGATTCTATGTCTTTCGGCCTTCTTTCAATCGATCCTTACCTTTTGATTTTATTCCACTCTGACTTATTCATTCCTCTCGTTGCATTTCCATTCGGTGCTATTTCTATCAGCTTCGTTCCCGTCGGTGTTATTCCATCAGATACGTTTCGTCGTTACTCCAGTTTCGGACTTACTCCATTCGGTGTTATGCTAACGTCTCTCAATAACTACTTTGTATAGTTTACATGATGATACAGGCTAGGGAGTCTCTAAACATCCTTCTAGTTTTTAAAGAAGGAAAACACTCCAATAATTACATTATAGCAAGAAGTAACCACAGAAAAATGAAAACACGGCCCTTAGCTTATTTGCTAACTGCTTATAGATTAAGATTGTAACTTAACGAAGCCTTTTTGAAATTATGAGCATAACCACGGGCAATAATGAAAATCGCGTTTGATGTGCAAACGTCACGAAAGAAACAATAAGGAACGTGTCCAGAACAATGTCAATGTCAACACATTATTATTAAGCTTCGTTAAAAAAAAAAAAAAATAGGAGTGCTAACCATTGGGCAGTACAAATTTCAGGGTGGATAATCTCAATAAGTTAAATAATTATTTCATTGAGGACCAGAGTAGTGATGAGCAAAAATTCACAACCTGTGAATTTTTCACAGTGAGTGGAAAATCACGAAAACACCTGTGATTGAACGGCTTGTAAACATGTGATCTGTGATCACGTTTCGTGCTACGATCAGTATCCAAACAGCGCTCACTTTTGAAACTGTGAAGGCCTGTGAATTACGTGAGCTGTGAGTTCGCTTAGCCTTGTTCGCTTGATGTGAGAAGCGCACAGCAGAGACGCGGTACACGAACAGATCACTGAATCTTTTTTTTTCCTCTTCGACTGGTTTTTGGGGTGAGACTGAGATACTACAGAGGGCTTTGATTGTACAAAGGGCACGTGATGGATGAAATATTTCCAGTAAAATTAACAGGCGTTGCCAGCTTAGAACTGGTTATATTTACAACAAAGTTGGGGTAGTAAAATAATAATAAAAAAAATAAATCGATATCCATTTGTGTAGTTAGTTTTTTTTACAGAGCGGCAGTTGCTCAGTTGCTAGATCATTAGCTGCACATTCGGAACTTTGGTGAACTGTATATTGTATGGACCATTTTACCATTTTTTGACTTCAGCTTCACTCGATTATATGAGTTCAATGCTTCATTAAATCCACGAACATCAATACCGCAGGTGGGATTCGAACCAGTGACCCAAGGGAGGCTGGCCTAACACCTCAGGCCACCCTATTTCCTCATTCAGCTTCGCATTCGGTAGGTCCTCGTTTCTAATTCTAATTTATTTTATGACATTTAAGCATCTAAGGCTCAGGCTGGGATACGGCCGATAGGGGTAAAGGTCGAGGGTAGAAAACGGCCAGGGTCTAATTTGAAGTTACCATCACATTTTCCTCCTGTGACCGAGGGGAAAACCATGGGGAAACCTATCATGATAGTCTATGCTGCTGGGATTAAACCCATCATGATTTCGAGTTCAGCAGACTTTCCTAGCGGCGTTTTGATTGAATCATATCAGGCTAATGTACCCAAAGTATCTGACGACTTCCTTCTCACATTTTCTTACAAGGCAAAAGATGCCTGCCATAAATAATATTCAAATGAATTAAAATAATAATTATTTATTTAAAAAAGTCCTAGAAACAGCAAGAGAACAATTTTATACTGAAATATTAAACAGTGAATTTCGAACAATAGAAACTCAGTGGTAAAGTGCGGGAGATTCCCGGTTCGATCCCGGACCGTTGCGTGTGGACTTCGTAGTGAAAAAGCACCGTGTACGTGGAGTTCTCTATGCTCTTCTGTTTCCCTCTACTTTCATTATTTCACCAATTCTCCCATCATCATCCATTCCGTCTGAACCAAAGTTGCCTAAATGTCTTGAATTAAGTCAATCTCTTATTCAATTCGAACAATAACAGTTTCTTAAAACTATTTAACTAGAAAGAAATAAAAAAAAATATAGGCCTAATTCTATCACCCTGGAACGTAGTTTCATTGGAAGAAAATAAATGTATAGAAAGAAGGTTTTATTCTATTAACCGTTCTTTGAAGATCATGTAATGTGTCCGTTTACTATACTTGTTTATATATATATTTTAATTTATTTCCGGTTTTCAATTGTCTTGCGCAGGCTCGGATCTAGAAATTTTGCCCCCAACATGCAATATATATTATGACTATACGGCCTTATATTCATCTTGAATAAAGAAAAACAGCTTCTGAAAAGGGTGATATGCTTTAACAACAAAAAGAAACTAAAGTGTAACAGTTTCGGAAGTACACCACCACCTTCTTCAGACCTCACTCTACAACTCTAGAGTACCGTTCCTTGGCAAATGAATTCATTTAATTATTCGACAGTTCAAAGTTGCGATTAAGGTTTGTATTTTTTTTTCTAAAATAACTAAAATCCACAGATGTGCTGACATCTTTTAAGTGTCAAATATACCTGAAACTTACTGGCCTTATTTTTTTCTTATAGTGCAGCAAACTATAATAAAAATCTTTGACGGACCGGGAAGATGCCACAAAGTTAGAAGAGGATTATTTGACGTTCAAAGGAGGATGGCAGTTCATTTTCAGATTCAAGTTGTCTTGAAACGGAAATGTAAATTTTAATTTCAATTTTGAACTGTCGAATCGAAATCTACAAAATATTATATAATTGAATATATTAATTGGCCAAGGACCGGTGCAACAGTTTCGCGGACCGGAGGTTGAGAACCACTGCTCTAAAGCATGCATCACATGGCGTAGGAGAGGTATGCAGGTTCAAGTCCTGCTGTACTAACTCTAGTTTGGCAGGTTTCCCTGTTTCCAGGTTCCACTATTACTAAGACAAACGCCTTGATAGTTACATTCTCTTTTCATGTCCGTAAGAGTGCTCATTGAAAGACATCATCCAGGAAACATCTTAAACACAGTTTTCTGTCTGGCCAAAATGTATAATTAGAAAAGGTTAAAATGCATCTCAAGTTGAACAGAAACCTGTTAACCAAGCAACAAGCATAAAAAATTCAAAACTTTTTTTTCAAACGAAATTTATAATTGTACTGTTCAAATTTTGGATCTCTCGAACTTTTTATTTTATTTTTTTTTTACGTGTTAACCTGACAATACAAAGAAGTGAAATTTTAGTATAGTTTGTAACACTTATACCGATAAATACCTCCCCCTCCCTTTGCTAGAAAAAACATCCATCAACAAACAGCAACGAACTTGTATGCGTGGGCCATATCGTTCTCTTTGTATTTTCGTTGCAGTGCCTTTTTTCCCTCTACAAGCCACCCCTACTTACAAATGGAGGGTCACTTACTGTAGGCGAAAAGCCGCAAGAATGACGTCAGGTGCTACCCACCCCAAGGGAAATGGCATTCCGCTCGTGTATATGAAAGAGCGAAGAAGCAGACACGGATAACGCCTGCCGAGCTGTGAAATTGCGAAAGAGCTCAAAGCAAATTGCAATCACATCGAAGAAGCAAACACGGATCACGACTGTAGACACGTGAAATCCCAGAAGAGCGGAAATCACGGATCACTGTTTAAAATCACAGGTTTCACTGTGATCCAAAAATAACAGATTTTCTCATCACTAGACCAGAGCTTAAAATACTCAAATTTGGTCCCTACAAAAAATAAAATCCAAACGGTATGAGATTAGGTTCACGTGTCCTGCATTACAAAAACGTCAAACCGACCTATTTTATTCACTTGACTATTTGTGAAAACCGTTGTTTATTAAAACTAGTGTTAGAAACTAAGGCGTATAACTCAACATATTTACAAACCGTTGATTTAATTATTATTTTTTTAAATGTGCTTTCCCTCCGCCGTTTGTTCTTGACAATGCTGATTCATCACATAATCAGAAATAAGGAATTAGTAGTGCTGCCATCTATAAAGCAACATATAACTACATTGCTATTAAAATTTCTTCTTTTTCTCGGCGGGATTTTATCAGGGGCAGCCAAGGACTACTTCGGCTATGTCCGAAGAGGTTCGTTACTCAGGCCGCACAGTGAGTGGATTACGCAAACCACGTTCTAAATCAAATCCACGCAATTAAATATATGCAAAAAATACGTCCAGATTTTATCTTTAAAATATATTTAAAATACAATTTTCTTTTGAATAAAGAATAGACATGTTTGCTTTGTGCTGTTGAGTGAAGTAGAGTGAAATTATCATTTAAAAATGACCGTGAAAAACCATCTGGACTGTGCACTTACCTGCTGTAGAAATAGGCATGAAAAGGAGTTTCGGAACTATGCTAAAAACACAAATAAAAGTAGTTTCAGAAATGAGTATTTTTGTTTAGAATTAGCGTATATTGACGAGAAAATCTACCTCTTCAAAAAGGCATTATAAAGGTGTGTCAGCGCTCTTTTAGAACTTCGTAAATATGTTACCAAGAAGTACCCGATACTTACCTCCAGTGCTGTAGAATTTTCACAAGTGATTTTTTTAGTTTATGAATCTTAATAATCAGATATCACACTGCTAAACTGGCTAAGTCAACATTTTTCCGTGTCACAGGGCGACCACCACTTTTACTTACGTTAAAGCAACAAATCATATGCTGTTGATATTGGTGATTCAACACAATGGAGGTTGTCATACTCGCACTATGCGAATCAAGAGAGTCCTCGACGTCACACGTTTGTTGTGTTGATTTAACACAAAGTTGTCTCTCCAGAACACAGAGCATGTAGTATTAACACAAACACTTTATGCAGAAATTGTTTCCATAATTTATTGTTGGAATCCATTAAATATAAGGAAGAAATAATTTCTGCAAAAGAATCACCTCAAAATGCTGCCAGTGAAGTCATAATTAACTAGTAGCTACCTACAGATTTATTTTTTGTTTAAACAATTAGTTTCTTTTTTGTGAAAAAAATGAACTATGACCCCCCTCCCATATCTGACTACAGAATATTTTGACTGCACCCAAAATATTCTGTCCCGTAATGCAGCGTATTGGTACTGACAAGCACAAATATATTAAGAAATTTTTATGATCTGTGGTGAGCAAATAAATCTCTATTCTAAAACCAATGATATCGAAATATTCGAAGGAATTAGCTTAATTCCGTAAGAGACACTTCGAACGGTCACTGCTCGCCTCGCAATTGCCCTATTAACATGACAGAAAGGAGGATTTATTCCCAAGGGATACAACCTCGAACACACCCACCCACAAGCCCCAAGCTGACAGAAGAAACAAACATAACCAATAAATCAATTTTCATTGGTAAATTACTTCATCAAGAAAGTTGCCTGTTTTTTGTTTTGTTTTTTTGAAAGGAGGTAGTTATTGTACCTTTATCACTAGTACGAGCGGTGTGGGTTCTGTAGCTCGTGTGCGTGAGTGGAGTGCTGGATCTACGGGGGCAAAAGGGAGCAAGCGCCCCGGGCGGGAATATGAAATAAAATCTCATATTCAATTGAAATTGACCTAAACGTGTTCAAAATCTCAATACCAGCACGCTAGTACATTTTTCTTGTTATTCTGTACAACCTACCTTCATCTCTGAAATTCAAAACCGCAATTCAATTAAGATAAACAAATTTACTGCCTTACTGGGGTTTGTAATACGAGGGCCACTATTTATATTTTGAGCCTAACAATGAGAAAACAGTACTTTGTCATTGAAAATTGATTTATTGTTTTTCGAAATACTCTCCTTTATGATCAATACACTTGCATTCGTTCGAAACATTTGTCAAAGCATTTTTTTCAATCATCTTGAGACACCTCCATAATATGGTTTTTGAACGTATCAATGGCTTCTTCCGCCGACGAAAATCGCTGTCCACGCAATTTATTCTTGACATTCGGGAACAAAAAGAAGTCATTGGGTGCCAAATCAGGACTGTACGGCGGATGACCCATCAATTCGATTTTTTGAGTGTTCAAATAGTCGGTTGTTAGACGAGATGTGTGACAGCTCGCATTGTCTTGATGAAGAATGATCCGACGGCGCTTGTTTGTTTTCCGTATTTGACCAAAGACCTCCGGCAAACAAATTGTTGTGTACCATTCAGAGTTCACCGTTCTACGTTTCTCTAAAGGCACAGTTGCCACATGACCAGTTTCCCCCCCCCCCAAAAAAAAAACGGGCGACCATTTGTTTCGATGTGCTTCGAGCGCTAACAACTTTTGTTGGATTTGGTTCATCTTGGAACACCCATACAGTCGACTGTTGTTTACGTTCCGGCTCATATGCATATATCCAGATTCATCACCTGTTACAATCTCATATACGTCTTTTGAAGCACCGCCATTGTATTTATTGAGCATTTGTGTGCACCAATCGACCCGAGCTTTTTTTTTAGTTCTTTTGTCAAACTATGTGGGATCCAACGAGAACAAACCTTTCTCACAGCTAAATGATCATGCAATATTTTATATATGCTGGTGGAACTAATGCCAAGGGTTGGCTCAATCACACAGTATGTCACATGACGATCTTGCAGTATTAGGTTTTGCACAGCATCAAGCACAGTATTAGGTTTTGCTTTCTTGAATAACAACTGATTTTCGACGACTTCCGCGAATTTCGTCAATGAGCGAATGGCGGCCACGATTAAAATCGTTATACCAGCGTTTCACAGTGGCAAATGATGGAACTTCATCGCCAAATGTGGAAATCAGTTGATCGATGCACTCTTGTCTGTATAATCCACGTCGAAAATCGTAAAAAAATCATCGCACGAAAATGTTCACGAGTTAATTCCATTTTTCTGTTGTCACGCAATCTTCAATTCAACGTAAACAACACAAATAAAGATATTGACAAAACATTTGAAGTACGTTATTGTCAAGAATGTCAGAGGTTTCCATGGAAACGTCAAATGGCGCCTAAATACAATCAGTGTTGCCAAGGCTCAAAATATAAATAGTGACCCTCGTAGCGATGCCACGACAGGCTCCAGAAAAGATAACAAAAGTACACGTGATACGAGTCCAAATTGTGGCCTTCACGTGGGCTCGTTGTATTCTTTGGTTAAGAACGATGCGAAGGGCGGTGGAAAGGGCGCCAAATTTAATTTTGCACCCATAGGAACAATTTTAGATCCGTCACTGTATGAGTGTATGTGTGTGGGGGTAGTGTGTGAAATGGAGAGAGACAGAGATACACACAGCGAGAGGGAGGTAGAGGAGTGTTTGAGGGAAAAGATCAAAATAGGGACAACAAGCACTGAAGAATGAACAACTGAAAGCAAATACGACAAACTTTTCATAAAAGGCAAAATAGGCATGCCTTACAACTGATAATATTATTACTTTAGGGAGGGGGGACAATTTTTATTTATGGACTTTAGTCACCTAAGGCTCACGCTGGAATAGGGGAGGGGATAGGATTGCCGAAGGTGTCTATTCGAGGACCATGTTGAATCCAAAATTGCTATAACGATGAAATGTATCTGATAGAATAACAACGACGGGAATAAAGCCGATCGGAATAACACCGAATGAAAATGAAGCGATCAGAACGAAACCGAAAGGAATCAGTCCGACTGGAATAAAATCGAAATAAAATGCCATCCCGGAATTTGCGTTGTGTGACTCAGGAAGAAAGCTAGAAAAACCTCAGTCAGGATGGTCCGCCGCTGGGATATCGAACTCACAACCTCCCGAATTCTACGCCAACGCTCTACCACTGATTTACATATGAGGTTATATTGTAAGTCTATCTGATCAAATATTTCTGGCTGTTCTTCCTAACATTCCCAATATTGATCCTTGATATGGTAAACTTCAAAGCATTCACCAATGCAAAAGTCGCCATCGCATTTCCTGCAGTACGTTCCATAAAAATTGTGTGTCCATTTTTCCCGTTGAAGCCAGAAAACAGTAGGCATGTCGTCATTGTGAATTAACTTAATTTTCCGGTCAAGGAAATGAAAGAAGATATTCGTATTGCCTTATCATGAAATTAACATTTTCCGAGAAAAGGATAAAGATCCTTTTTCTTTAATTTGTACCGAGCCGCCGTAGCTCAGTGACAGAATGATGGCATAGTATTCGGGAAATCGTGGGTTCGATCTCACCGGCCGACCATCCTGATTGAGGTTTTTCTAGGATTTTTCTTCAGTCAAATGTCAACATGGCACCTTCAACATAGTCCTTGACCTTTCAGAATCCTTGACATTACTTAACTGCGGCTTTCTGTTATAGTATAATCCGGGACAAATTGGGATCATCGTGGAACACCATTGTCATGCCTCAACAACAGTGGAATACATTCTTTCACACCGTCAAGAGTTTACATTGAGTTACCTAGCGACCGAAGCGCTCTGTTACAATCTTAGGCCAAAACAAACACAAAATACTGTCCCCAACTTCGTATTTGGGAAACGAACCCAGTACAACATGTTGTATTTGAAATTATTCAAATATATATATTTATTATTAAGGACCGCAGGCGAAACAATCCCAACACAGGGAACATGCTCTTATACTAAATAGACAATGCGCCTCATCAAAAAGGATGCAAATATACACATATACCCACTAAGTATACTGAGAACTGCCACACACACTTCTAATAGTGTAAGTTTTTTCGTATGATTTCGTCCCTCTTCATACTTGTTAAGTCATTAATACTAAGACTTTGCAAGGGGATCAATTGCAAAGTTTAAACTGCTAAGACCTCGGCTTGCAATCGTGAAACAAAAAAAACTTTGCACTCTGCTAATGCTGCAAAGTAACAAGTGCAAAGTGAAAAGTTGCAAAGTACGTTGATGGAATAGGCCCGTGGTTACAGTTCTCATTCCGTAGATGTTGATGCCGTCCTGCTCTGCATTATTTCCATTGGTGGTGGCAAAAGTGGTTCCTTATTATCAATCTGGTATCCATGAGAGTTCCTAGAAAATTATGTTTGGTAAAGTAGGGACTGCGGAATAGCTTGTGATTTGTTTTGTATTTTGATTTAAGATCCATGCAATTCTTCAGCAAACTAATTGATAAGTAGCATATTACGACTACTTCCTCTACTACTAGTAATATTACTACGTATAATAATAATAGCAAAATAATAATAATAAAGCCTCTTTCGCCATGGAATTGTTATCAAAATATTAGTCGTGTGTGAGAGTGTGAGTGACACTGGTTCGAATGTATTGCAAAAATTCAATTCAATTCAATTCCGTTGTTTCCGCTGTTTCGATTGCGATTGTTGTGTTCTCGCAATTTTATGAAGTATTTTTTCAAGAGTGTGAACAACTTACAACCCTGCAACAGGTAATTCAGGGTTGCCACCACATTTTTTCGTATGGAGGTGTTCATTCAGTAGTAGACCTCAAGGCAGCCATGTTGTTTTTAACGAAGTCAGAGCCAGTTTGTTTCGTGGCGAACTGAATTAACTGGAAGTGAGTTTCCTAACTGCTTACTAAGTAAACGAACTTCGTGAAAGTGGTTTCCGAACGCTTCACGAGAAAACGTGATTAACTAATTAAATTCGTTCGGGGTTTGCGAACAGACACCTCTTCATGCTTCTGAATTTGATAATATACATATGGCCGCCAGATGGCAGACACATCGGGATTTGAAAGTGGTCACCACTGTTCCAAGTAATAAAGAAGCTTACTCTAGAATTTGCCATTTTTACGTTTTGGCTTTAACTTTTAATTATTGTCCTGTATAAATTATCTATCAGATTACAGCCTAGCAAAATTTGCTTCTCTGTTAATTTCAGCATCTGCATATAATGTTTGAGCCCGAAGATATAAATAAGGAAGCTATGTTTTCGAGTTAGCCTACATAGCGTTTTCACACATGACTATGTTTTTGGATAGGAAGTAGTTGAATTAAAACGAAACCTCATAAAAAACATCAAGGTTTCTATGTTCTCCTCAGGTTCTGTTACTCCGAAATGCTCTGCACACGGTTCGTGTGGTAATGAGAGTTCGCGTGCAGCGGGATTTCAGAAGGTTTTTTTGTCAATTGTTTTAAAGACCGAAAAAAAACACGGAAATTTAAGGGACTCTTTTTTGCCAGGCAAGAAACCCTGATTTTATTGACATTTCTCTTTGTTTTCACATCTCGGAAGATTCACCACTTAGCAGATGTTTTCTGGTTTTCGCCAACTTTAGTTAATAATTTAGCGAATGTAATGTATTTCAAGGCTCTCACAACTTTTTAACGATAATTAAATTCTTAACAAAATTTCCGGGGCTCTGCCTTCGCCTCTCTGCTCTGGATTCTGACCTTATGAGGTAGTGTAAAGGTGAGTATATAACAAATATCCGGTTGGCATTTCATTACATAATAATTATAAAGGGATAGTAACTTATTTTACAATACTAAAGAGACAGGAATGTACTTTATTTTCCCGAATATAGGGCAATGAACAGAATGACAGAATGCGGGAAATAAAATGTTCATGAACAAAATATATTCCTTGATCATAATACTCTAAATTAAAGATTTATAATTATAACAATTACCTATATAATTAGTAATAAACCCAGGGCCCAATTCGCCACTAGGCGCCGGCCTAGGGACGCACCTTGAAGGAATATTAGAAATTGTTATTCAAAACGCTAATCAAGAAAATTAGTAAAAAATATTTAATAATTATGTAGGGGGAGCGTCAAACACCATCATTTTTAATCCGGAGGACCTTTCGTGCATAATTCACTTCAGGTAATTTAAAGTTAGGTTCATTTACATTAGAAATGGTAAAACAAACATTAGGTGATTGTATTACGAATATAAAATACACCTATTTTAAGCTTTGTACACACAAATAGCCATCTTAAGTCAGTGCTATGTATAGAGCATGACTGTTATTTATAAACCTGCAAACGGGCAACAAATATTTTATATTGCAGCCATTTTATATGCATCAATAAGGGAAAATTTACGATAGAATCCTGTATATGAGTATATCTAAGGTGTTTATCCTAACCGTAATGGGTAGGTACCGTGGGTTCGAATCGTACTGCCGACCGTTACGACTAAGGTTTTCCAGTTTCCTTCAGTTTCCCCAGACGATTGTCAGGATTACCCTAATTAAAGCACGGCCGCTACCTTATCCCCATCTGATCCAAAGTTTGCTAATGAGCTTAAAAAATTCTGAATATCCTAAGATGACTTTTATGACAATAGAAACACGGATTATAACATTATTTTCTTTAGTTCACAATCGTGGTGTTCTCAAATCTTGAAACGTTAATTTAACTCACCTGGAAAACCTGGACCAGGAAGACCAGAAATTTGAGCAGAAAACTGTTGTTGTTTTTTGATTTGTTTTTGTTTCATTGAAGATATTATATTAAACTTAAATGTTTCACTTTCACCCCGTAAATATTTAAAATAAACTTTATTGAATATGTAAATTTAAGGTCACAGAGTGAGGCACTTAAATAGTAATTATATTTTGTTAGAAGCTCTCAGGAACTCTCAGACTTCTTGCTAAACTTTATTTTAAAAGGGGCAGTCTAGTAATTGTTGAATCCCCGTCACAATTATCCGTCACGTTCTAGCTGGAAGACACCCATGCCGGGACTCGAACCTAACGCCTTCGAGTGGTTGGCCTGACGCCTTAGACCGCACGACTACCCAATCAGCTCTGAGATTTCTTGTGAGTATAGATGTGGCGACCCCGAGGGTGCCCGAGCTAATGTCAGCTATATTTCTTCTTTCTGATTGATGCCCTGCTTTTCTCCTCATTTCAACTTTCTCATATCCTCTACTCTAAGCATGCACGTCTTCTTTCATTGTCTAATTGGATTAATCTGTTACTTTGGGTTTTATATTAAATTAAATTTTTAAGTTATCTGAACTTCATTATGTATATTGTCGAATAATTGAATGCAAGCCATTTTAAACACACCGAGGACCCAGTTACAACTATTACGACTCACCTTAAAGTCTCTAATGTCGCCCTCTTGAAATACTTACTTCAATATGAATTGGATAGGTTCGGAACAGCACTTGCTCAGTACTCAGGCCGTCGCTGAGATGTAATTTAAGTGTAAGTGTATTTTTTTTGTTAGATTAAATTGGATATTAAATAATGTGAATACTATGACCAGCTAATTTACTGAGGTACACTTTGTTATAGATTTCCACTTATTTATTCGGGGTTAACACGGACGTGCTTATCTGTACATACAATATTTTCATACGTTTATAATTCTTATACTCGAATAGTAATTTCTTGTAAATATGACCTAAATACATTTTACCTACACATGGCAGATATTAGACTCCAGTTCTTCCAATATGGCCTCAGCCGCTCACTTTAAAAGATGAGAAGACTTTTGTCAGTCAATGGTGACAGCGGAATAATTTTAAAATAGTGGGTTTTACAATTGGATTCAAATATTTCAGTTAATAAATAATACACATCGTTCCATATACTTATATATAAACATTTATTAAATTTCACATACAATATAATCTCTAAAAAAACTACAGACATACTTTAATTATATCTGTACGACGGCCTGAGGACGGAGCAAATTCATATCAAAGCAACAGCTTAAGAGGACGACATTAAAAACTTTACTTTAAGGTGAGTCATAATAGTTGAGGTTAAATTCAATTGAATTTGACTTTATTTAAATCGGGTAGTTGATAAAATAAACCTACATTGTTTATTTGCAAGAAGAAACATATTATAAATTAATAATGCATGACGTACATCCATTTGTGTAAATAAAGTAATTTGACATTCCCCATCAAGAAGCATATGCAATACAATGTAACCATGTGAATTAAAATGTATTCGGTTTTACATGCACATGGATTAAACTTATTAAATGCACTTTTTAATTTAATTTTATTTATTTATTATTGGTTAGTTTCAACTAAACATGCAGAAAGGTTAATTATATTTCGCTGATTTTTTATCGTCGAAATTTAAAAAAAATCATGATTTTTTTAAGTTTGAAATCCCTGGAAAACATACATTTTAGTACGTAGATATATTTGTCATGTTCCATAATGACTTAAAAATGTTGTATGTGCGTCCTTTAATTGATAAACATTTTCTGATTCCAAGAAGACAAATATTATGAAGTAATGACCTGCAAAAAGTAGAAAAAATAGACCTGGAGAACCTAAAAAACTTGTATGATAAACAGACACCCAGCTAAAATAAATACTAGCCTTCAACGATGTGCAGTTTGGGTGGTTGTAGGACACTTTAGAATTTGGTTCACAAAGCATTAGTTTGAAAACAAATATCCCAACAACGAAATAACTTTAATAAAATTACAACAATTTTTAAAGACCTGATCTTTCTTAATGAATTGGAACTAAAAAGTAGAAAATAATTTTGTTTATGGATGATCAAAAAGAAAACCATGGGGCTTGCCAATACAAAAGATGTAAAGTGAGTGTATCTGTGAGCTCGCCCCATGCTTTTCTTTTTAGACACGTATAAATAAAATTATTTTATTTTTTAGTACGAGTTGTTTAAGAAAAGCATCCTTTAAAAAAGTTATATTATTTTCTTGCTAGTTTTCCTTTATACCTTCAGGAGATAAATATTGACGGAGATGGTGTTTAACATTTTGAGATCTGCTCGCATATTTTTCTTGAAGGTAAATACATTTCTGTTTTATGGACAATAATTAGTAATTGTATGTATTCTCATGGTTTTTATTTATTTTATTTTAAAGTTATTTTTTGCGAATAAAAACTGTTTGTATTCCCTTCTTGTTCAGAACAACTAGCACTCCTCCACAAAAAGCCTACAGCAGTGGCGGATCCAGAGATAGTGCGACCTCTCGTCAAGGGAGAATATACAGGGGTTGAAAAAAACGTTTGAAAAAGTGTGAAAATCATACCAAGTATGGTGTTGGGCCTCCTTTTGCGTCCAAAAAGCTTGGATCCGACGTGGAATGGACGTATACAGCTCCTGAATCGTGGTGTGTGGAATGTTGTACCATTCTTCCTCCAAAACATGCTCCAGTTCCTTAAGGGATGATGGTGGAGGGTAATGAGACCGAACACGCCTTTCTAACACAGACACAATGGCTCAATGATGTTCAGATCTGGTGATTGTGGGACCCAGGGGAGGTGTGATAGCTCCTGGTCATGCTCCTCAAACCATGATTGCACCGTTCTTGCAGCGTGACAGGGTGTCAAATCATCTTGGTAGATCCCATCACCATCCGGGAACAATGTGTGGGCCATGGGTAGAACCTGGTCCCCCAAAATGGCCTCATACGCCTTAGCGTTCATCATTCCATGCAGGGCTATGATGGGACCTGCAGAAAACCACGATATCACTGCCCATACTGTCACAGAACCACCCACATGCTTTACAGTTGGGCGCAGACAGTCTGGATCATAGGCCTGCGATGGTATTCTCCACACGTAAACACGACCGGTTGTTGGAAACAAGGTGTAGGTCAATTCATCGGAATACATTACGTGTTTCCACTGATCAAGCGTCCACTCCTTATGGTCCTTGCACCACTGGATACGCCGCTTCGCATTTACTGCTGCGATCAGGGGTTTGGCGATTGCTGCCCTGCCATGAATTTTCATTTTATGAAGTTCCCGTCGCAGTGTTTTTGATGAAACCGGGTTCTTTAGGCCGGAATTAAGTTCAGACGTAATTTTCATTGCAGTGGTCTGCTTTTTAGCTGCTACAATCCGTTTTAATGCCCTCCTGTCCCTATCGGACAGGATTGTTTTTCGCCCAGTGTTGTGCTTTGCAGACGTTGTTTGCCCATGCATTGTGTGTGCCCCCGTGACATTGGACACAGTGCCTGTCGATACCCCCATAATGGTCGCCACTGTTGTCACTGAAGCTCCAACCAGACGGGCCCCAACGATCATGCCTCTTTGGAAGTCTGTCAGGTCGCCCATTTTACCGCACCACTTGCACACCATGACACTCACAGGTGAACTGGGTACTGCTGACGGAAGAGGAAGGTCCACATGACACATTGAAAACAAAACACGATGGGCAACCGCAATACGTGGTGCACAGTGGCGGGCCACACTTACGTGTCCTGTATGACGTGTTTTTTTAGAATTTTTTGTCCAACCCCGTATATTTCATTCTTTCGTCAATTAATATTTTAAAAAGGCTTAGATTTGTTTACAGACAAATATAACTACCTGTAAATATAAATTTTAGGGGATACCTGTGTCATACTCCATAATAAAACTTAGCAATATGATTTGGGAAATGATAAATTTATTTTTTAAAAAATCGGGAAGGATCAAAACTGTTCTTAAATTATTCCACCTGTGCTGCCCACTACCCGTCATCAAAAGCCTGGATCTGCCACTGGCCTACAGTAATTTAAGTATAAGCACTCGCTGTAGGGCTTTGTATTATTGAACAGTATTTTGTAAATAACAATATAACTTACTTACTTACTCTATGGCCTACAGAACTCGCAAATTCATCGCCGCAGTAACAAACATTCGCCATAGGAGTCCATCCTGGGCACGATCAAGCCAGTTTTCACCACAAACACCTACTTCTCGAAGATCCCCTCCAATAGTACCCTCCCAACAATATAAGCAGAGTTAAATAGTTATTATTATAGTTATTGAATAGCGACAGGAAGAAGAAGATCAATTTGTCATATTATTACGGTGGAAAGAAGAAAAAGGCGGAACGGGTGAGAGGTAGAAAGGGAAACAGAAGGGGGCACTGGAAGTCATGGGTCTAGGGCGCGTAGATGTACGAATCCGACTCTGAATAGAGCAATACACTTCTTAACACATACTCATACTAATACATTTTAATTTTGAATTGCATGCATAATATTCGGAGTAGCTTAAATAGGTTGCTTAACCGTCACTCGTGTTTCTGTAATATCCAGCTCTTTCAAACCCATTAAGGTGATTTTCTTACGTTATTTCTTCATACTAAAGACCTCTAAAAGCGTTCAGAAAGCATTATATTTAAATATGAAAATTATTTTCTTTCACTGTAATAACTTACAAGGACTAACAACTTACAAAGGAGGGTCACGATATCTTGTCGCTGAGATCGTTATAAAACATAGTTCATTTGATAGATGATTGTGAGATATGGAGAATACCTAAATTTAAGGGCGATGGGAAAGGTGAACCGGAGCTAAGGGGGGCGAAACCTCGTAATACACCGAAGTTAAATAAAGGATATATCCACAGTATTTCAGAATAAAGGACGGGACTTCTGGGAGGAGATTTCTGGCTTCAAAACAAGTAAAAAAGTTCCTTTGAACATGGGAGAAATTTCGCTTAGTTTTGGAGATGCAACGTTTCCAACACTGAGTTCAAAACTTCAAACGTTACCATCTATCATGGCCTAGTGAAGTCTAAAATATTTTACGGCTCATTTTCAAACACGCTTGCGTTGCTTGCGATTTGGATGAATTGCCAATTGGAACACATGTTTTATTGCGTGTTCTACGTATTACGTTATAAAACACGTGCTTCAATTGGCTACTCACTTTAATCGCAAGCAAAACACGCAACGCAAGCGTGCACGTAAATGAGCCCTTACTCCTTCTGTTTTACGACTATAGTTAGAACAAAGTGCAACAGCACAACTCGTATTGCTCTTGCTCATGTTTTAAAGAAAGATGTAGGACATCCTTGCAGAAGTAAGCGAACACCTTACCCGTAGGTTTAAAGATTCCCTCAAAATCTTTTAACTGACGTCATCAACGCAATGGAATATGGAAAATCTATTTTGTTCACTTGTTTGGAATGGACCCCTCTGCGTGATTGCTAATTTTCCTTGTCGCAAGAGGCACTGCAATATCATGACGTGCGCTGATTAGTTCCAGTTGTCGCTAGCTATCTGGCAATTTCCAATCTTAGTATAACACTGGTTTCTCCAAAAGGAAACTCTTTGCTACACTATTCAGCCAATTAGAGCGGAATGGTTTACCTTTATACATATACATTGCATCTAAGTACATGTAAATACATTTTACATACTCAGGTATTACACATGTCTTAGCCATTTCATATTACCGCTATATATTGTAACAGAAAATATTTATAGTCTCGTTCTGACATTTTACCGAGTTTGAGAAATATTACCACAACTTCTTTCAAGACATATTTTCACGGGAAAGGAAAAAGATTAATTGCTTTTATCTAGTTATAATCAAGATACAAAATCTCCCGCCATCTAACGTGCTCCAATTAAGCTTGCGATGTTCATCTTGCAGCATCATAACATTCCAGTAAACAAAATCGTCTCAGTGCTTACTCAAAAAAGGTACGACTTGTTAACAAGGATTATGTAAGTACACAACTGCGATTAGGTTAATTTATCACTAATTAATCCATGTTAGATCGTTAGTATTTAATTCAGGCTTTGCTAGGTTAGTTTGCGATACCATATTAGTTCGTAATTCAGTTTGTATATTCAATCGCACATATCACAAACTTCAGCTTCGCTGATCACAAAACATGGCTTCAGTTTAGCTGTTGCATCCAGAGGTCTGGCCTACCCATATCAATATATATAAATGTATAACACGGTAAATGCGGTAGAAAAAAATACTTACGTAATGGATTATCAAGACAGGTGTACTCGAACTTCACAAAGATTTGTGTATAATGTTATAGAAGTATGTATTAATAGTTCCATAACACGATACTTAGAAATACATTAAATCATTTCTAAATAAGAAAATTGATTACTTACGTACTACTTTTTTTACAAATAATTTCTAAGATTTAATACTTCATCCATCCACATCTGATATTAGCATTCTGTTATTCATGTCTAAGATTCAGCAAATCATTTCTCGAACGAGTTGCAGTGGATCATGTGGAGTCACACTAACAAATCTGGCACGCCAAAACATAATCCAGATAAAGAGAGAACACGGAAGTCTACAGCAGGGGCAGTTCCACTAAGTTCTTCGTACATTACTTTATCCAAATCTGTAGGTTAAATCTGTATAGACCCACCCACACGTTTATTTTATGAAAAATAGAAGCATTTAGTTTTAAGCTTATTCATGCATGTTTGATCCTTAAAATGTCTGCGTTTTTTAGCTAATAGCTTGCAATTTACTTCCAGAAATTTCATATGGAAAGGCTTCTCGTTTATTGTAACTTTTCATTCAAAACATTCAAAGCATTTATAATGGCCTTGGAAACAAACTGTTCTCTCCATGGATCCTGATATGATTTTCCACGTCATTTTTTTAAATTTTGAATTTAGCCGAACTATTAATATTGAAAAAGTCCTTCCTGTTATGTGTTCTCCTCTGTCTTTAAACCACTGAGGAAACCCATGCACTATTATATAAAACTTCCAGTCACTAATTCATCTATAATCGCACATTTCAGATTAGAAGTTCCCCTCCGCTATAGGAAGTTGTATTTGCATCTGTTTTATCACGATTTGAATTCATTTATACTTACATGTTTCTCATTCAAAACGCCTTTCCTCTGTAAATATTAGGTGCCTTTGAGGCAACTCATTAGATAACTTTTATATTCACGTTTCCGTTTGAGATGGCTGTGAGTAATACCACTTGTTTCGTTCGCACTATTCTTCGTATAAGATAAAACGAATTGTATGGGCGGTAACAGACGACTCTTTTGAGTATATTTATAATCAGTTATTTCACATTGAAAATTCTGCAGGCGTTACGTGTACTTTCAACCTACTCTTTATACGAACAATTATATCCACACAACACAATGAAACGGTCTCACGTCTGTATGTGTGAACAGGTGTATGTTTAGACGACTCTTTAGATTCCCCTTTTATTCACGTGTGACATAATGAAATGGCATTTTATGTCTTTTCGGACAATTCTTTTGATTTCATTTATATCCACAAATTCCACATTACAATTGGCAATCTTATGTATGGGATAACACGTGGCTTTTCAGATATCTCTTTTGATTGCATTTATATCCACACATTTCACATTGGAATGGCAACTCGTCTGTATGTGTTAACATGTGTCTTTTGAGATTACCCTTTTGATTACATTTATATTCACATGCTTGACACCGAAAAGGCATTTCGTCTGAATGTGTTAACATGTGTTTTTTTCAGATTACTCTTAAGAGTACATTTATATCCACATATTTCACATTGGAATGGCAACTCGTCTGTATGCGTTAACATGTGTCTTTCTAGAATACTCTTAAAAGTACATTTATATTCACACGTTTCACATTGAAAGGGCCTTTCACGCCTATGTGATAGCATGTGTCTTTTCAGAGTACTAATTACAGTGCATGTATATCCACATGTTTCACACTGAAATGACCTTTCATCTCTATGTGTTAACATGTGTCTTTTCAGACTACCCTTAAGAGTACATCCACATATTTCACATTGAATACGCCTTTCGTCTGTATGTGTTAACATGTGGTCTTTAAGGCTACTCTTACGAATACATTTATACCCACATATTTCACACTGAATAGACCTTTCGCCTGTATGTGTTAACATGTGTCTTTCCAGACTACTCTTAAAAGAACATTTATAATCACAAGTTTCACATTGAAAAGGCCTTTCACCCGTATGTGTTAGCATGTGTCTTTTCAAACTACTAATTACATTGCATGTATATTCACATGTTTCACATTGAAATGGCCTTTATATCTGTATGTGTTAACATGTGTCTTTTCAGACTACTCTTCTGATTACATTTAAATTCACATGTTTCACATTTAAAAAGGCCTTACGTCAGTATGTGTTAGCATATGTTTTTTCAGATTAACTTTTTGACTAAATTTATAATTACATATTTCACATTCAAAAAGATGGTGTCGTCTAGGACTTCTCATGCGTCTTTTTGTGCTACTATTTTGAATAGATTTATATCCGCATATTTCATACTGGAAATGTTCCGAGACCGAACTGACACGTCCGTGTTCTTTCAGCTGAAATTGAAATAACATTTGCTTTCAGATATTATGTATAGTTGGCGTTTTTACGATTTCTAAAACATAAATAATTTTCTCACGCATCGCTGGCGCCTTGCTTACCTCTTAACCCTGGAAGCATCACGTGGGGTAAATGCAATCCTACGTAGTTAACTGTTTGCCACGCAGGAAGCGTTTGTAGTAGTTTCCCGACGCTCAAAATAATATCTTACCTTACCTCAGTCTTCAAAAACATATTATGGTCAGTTGCTATCTATTGCGTCTGTCCTAAATATAGCGAAATTATTTCATTCGGGGTCATACTTACCCCAAGTGTGTGATTGTTTTAGCTTTAATGGAAGGCAAAAGATTATATTCCCGTGCTTTATTTGTATATGTAGGTGAGGGTATTATTGCCACAAGAGTTATGATGTTAGTTTGTGTAGGTCAGGATATTTTGCGAAAAGTGCACGACGAAAAATAACAAATACGCATTCAGAATTTGGTCAGACGTATTTCAAGTTACATATGAAGGCGAAGATAAATTGTGTGGCAGTAGTTAAGACTATAAAGGTTTTTGGGATGTTAATAGTGGAAAAATACTAAAAAGGGTAGAGATGAAGACAATCTACACTAATGAAAGGGTGAAACACAATTCTTTGTTGTTGGAGTGGAGAAATATTGTGATAATTTTAGTGCTTCGTAGGAAATGTCGTTTATGCTTTGCATGAGATAAGTCACCAGTAGTCTGCTATTTTGCGAGTGTTTTTACTAATGAACTGTTGGAGTTAATTGTTCAGTACAAAAACAACAATTTATTATTTCCAAGGAACATGTGAAAGTGATGGGTGAAGACTGTAATAAAACTCCTTTGCTGGAAGAAGATAACTGGAGTTATAAAAATATGAAAAATTTTGAAATTGATTTTAAAAAATATTAATAAACGTCTGTGTCATCAATAAACAGTAACATTATAACGTCTGTTGATATTTAGATTTTATTCCCATCAAATGATACAGAAATCAATTTGAGTTAACTCAATCAAACCCGAGGATTGCAGGTTCACTTGAGTTTAAATTGTCAATATTTTCCCATAGGTACAGATACTGCAAATAATGTTTTATAGTACTCTAACCGTACATCATTTTCTGGATATATTTTCCTCTGCAAATATTTTCAACAAACGATTGCGCTGTTATAATCTCAAAAGCTTCTGCGACTTGGCTTTATCAATCCGATGAGCAAAATTAACAAACAAAATCGAAGTATGACTAGAGTTTAACGGAACCTCGTTTTGTCAATAGATGCATGCTTTTCATCACACTTAAAGAAAGATCCTACAATCCGCATGGAAACTATTCCAATTTTTTGCAACATTTTGATATCGGAAAAGCAACATGCTATGTACAAATTTCTACTAAATATTAATTACTTTTAAAACCCCTGGAAAATGAAAAGTATTCCAATATATAATATAAGTTAAGACGGGCTACAGTAATAGAGCCCATAACTAATTCTGCAGTATTACAAACAAGCTTATTCGAAGATACTATTGACTAGTGCGACAGCATTGACATCCTTCACTCCTTGTGAGAAAGAAGACACACAGGGGGATCAGAATTTGCTTAGACATATAAGTTTTTTGTATTTATTTTTGCGATATTTTGATTCGATTTCGAGATATGGGGGCTAATGTGGCCCTATTGCCTAAAAAGGGGTCATAGCATTTTTTGAGCTCGAAATGGAAGAAATGTGTAATCTTTGCTATGTTAAATATGGGGATACACACCTACGCTGGATTAGGTCAAAATACGTTGGTAATAGATACTTATCACCCCTATGTAAGGAATACGAGAATCTTTGCTATGTTGAATAGGGGTTGAAAATATGCTCGTAGCCATTTATGCCATATTAGGGACCCCACTACCACCAGGGTATAATGAATTATGTGGGTTAGGTTGGGTGCCGTGTAATAATGTGAATCAAATAGGGGTGCACATAATGTTTTCTTAGCCTTTTATACCATCTTAAATAGGGGTAGAAAAAGTGGCTCATACTCTTTTACAAAAAATATTATATTTTACAATTAAAAATAAGGGCCATAAAATATAATGAAAAGTAACTAAATCTAGTCCCAAAAAGGAACTAAATCTGGTTCCAAAATGTTGGTTAAAGGTGCCTAAAACACGCCCAAGTGCCGCCATTCCAGTTCTGCGTCTATCATGTCGCCGCTGACTGGTGGCATAACGAGCCAAACTACCCTCCCAGAACGAAGAAGGGGAAATAAGCCTCTAAAGGGAACGAGGACCGCGTAGTCATATTACAAGTGCTGAATACCAGGGTCGAAGCACTAGTAGACTCGCCTTCGGTAGTTTTGTTGTGTTCCCTAGAACTTTGGCAAAATTTCGCCTCACACAACCTATGTACCATCTGAAGTCACCCGGGAACCTATTGGACAATTATGAGAAGAAAGTCGAGGGAGAAGCTGTACTACCCACTATCCTATCCCAAGTACCTGACCGATGAATGTCTCTAGTAGTTGAGGGACTGAGCTACCCTATCATCTTTGGAAGGGACTGGATCTCACTTCACAAGGCCCTGAAGAACAACAAAAACGCTGCTAATTGTAAGGCTGTGCAGCGGAATAGTGCGTTTACCTCTCGACCACGCCGACCCATTCAACTAAAGGGATACGCATATGAAGACGTGCCGACGTCGTCGTCCGTAATTTAAGAGACTGCATTTTATTTGTTGTTCTACTTGTGTTTCTAATCTTTCATGTTTTTTTATGTTATTGTAGAGAATTGCAAAATCCGAACCCCTTCTCTGGAAACTAAGAACAAATGGACGGAGAAGATCCACCTCTTTCTCCCACCTGACGTGCTAGGAAGGGACCACAACTGAACACTTGTATGTCAGCACATATTGAGTCAGCCCATGAAGACTGAACTTTGTTGTAAATATACAAATACGTGCGTGCAGCTCTTCTAGTGAGTGTGTTCTCCGTGAGGGTGATTATTCAAATATTTCATGACATCATGAGTACTATGGACCTTTTCTTGACACTGTTACGCAAATACCCGACGGGTGTGGATGCAGAGATTGTTCTCGCCAATGCTGTTTATACATATGTATATATATTTGGCTTTCTCTTGTGCGTGTAAAGAGTGTGATTAGTGTGGGTGAATGTGTATACATCATAAATCACTGTGTTCGTTTCCTAGTTTCTTTTACGCTGGGAGCCACGATCGGACGCCATATATTATAGTGAGTGTGTGACCCTATTTGGATAGTACATTTTCTCCATGTTCCGCAAGATTAATAAGTAGCCCAAAGGAGGAAACGCCTGCAAGGTAAATTCCGTAATTCTGTTTATTATTTTCTTTTATATTTTAAAGTGTATTTGCTTAAAGTTAAAACTAGAAAGAATAATATTCTGAATTATTCAATAATAATTATGTCTGTTTTATAGTAAATGAATGTGTAATTGCGACGGCCATCGAAGCTTTATGTAGGCACCTGAATACAATGAGTCCAAGATGCCCGGCCGTCAGGTGTGACAAGACCGTGAAATAGTGTTTTATTGCATCTGAACAATAAAAGCAGGTATTCTTTAAGACCACGTGATTTATTTATGCGTGTTGTTCTTCTGCCTCGCATGTTACTACAAGCGACTGTTTCTCATAAAAGGAGCGGAACTTGTAGCATTTGTTGGATATCAGAGTGGGCATTGCACCTTCGCTACCCTCCTCATTCTTGAACATTGTCAGTAGCCGACCGTTTCTCTACACGAGGCACGGAACCTACATGCTGTTCCCAAACTGTGGGCTGCTGGTGACCCATTCTAATCGGAGGCTTGGAGCAAGCAGCTCACTTCTCATCCAGTATTCCTCAACCTTGCGGGCCGCGGGCGACCGATTCTCCACGGAGCCTCGGAATCTGGTGTACGCGTCTGATGGTCCATTCCTAGACGGATAACCTACCTGGGCGAACGTTTCTACTCCAGATGCACGGAACCCAGCGAACGTGTTCCCTCACATCGCTTTGTGCTCTACTTCCCCGCTGTGATGTGGAGGCGTACAGGCAAACCAGACTCTATTAGTGCTTACCTTTAAAGAAGTCGCAATTGCACTTGGCAGCAAGCACTCATCCTTCCCTATATCTGAAATTCCTGTACGGAGAAACTGCCAGCAACTTGAATAAATTTTGCGATATAAAGATAGAAAAAGCCATGAGGTATGTCAGATCAGCTTTTCTTTGAATATTGGGTGTCTTGAACTCTGAAATATACTTGAGTGCCTAGGATTCCGCTACATATAAATTTTAAAATTATAGGTAAATATTTAGAAATTTAATGTAGTAATAAATCAAACAGCCTATGTTCTAATGTTTATCGAAAACCGAACTTCCTATAATTATAGTGAATCGTATCATTTTCACTAAACACACACACACACACACACACACACACACACACATATATATATATATATATATATATATATATATATATATATATATATATGAGAGGATGTAGATACGTGTATTAAAAGATATCTAGATAAATCTTTATAACCGATTTAAAAAACATGTTTATTTAAACAAGAACATTGAAGAGCATTGCGAGTTCTCCCATTCAGAGGTAGAGAGAGGAACTTAGGCACATTTTCTACCGGCACTTTGTTAATGCGCAACTTGGCTTAGTAAACTCCCCGCGACTCTTTCTCTATAATGTATTAGGCTCCTGCCAGCGTTCCCGAGATACATTCCGGGACTATATACTTACTGTTATTATTCAGTACAGTTGCGAATATTAATGTTTCATGCAACTCATCTACTCTGCACACCATATCATTTCATTACCGGTCGCATACTGAATGATGAAAAACAATCAGGAGTGACTTTCTAAAGCCGGGTTCAATTTATGGTGTCATTCTATAAACAAAGACTAAAGCAAAATATTTCTAGAGTTGTTTCGATGACAGTCATATTACTTCTACTATGATACACACTAACTACAAGAACACAGTCAAAATATATTCACAGTTGTCATATTAAAATGTCATGCTAGTGTTAAACGCACAACTATTTACGAACTCTGTCTAAAATACCTAAATAATATTAGCATTAAATAACATATAGAAGATTATAGGGGACTGTACTCATATGAAGAATGAAGGGTATCAATAATAAAAATTCCCTTCTTACCTTGAGAGAAGATGCTCCATGTTCGAAAGGTTCTGCAGTATATCCTAATACTCTTTCTGATTCGTGCTGCTGTTTTAACTCTATATTATCATCAGAGCATTCGCATTCACCTTGACTTTCACTGACAAGGACTAAAGATTTCTTGGTGGGCAAAATTGTCTCGTCGCAGCATAACGAATCCACATTATTCTCGGTCTTTTCACCATTTGAGTTGTACGCCTAAAATTTAAAGTAGTTACAAACAAACTAATAGTGGTTTTAGAAAACGCATCAGATATGGCATCTGGTAGTCAGATTACTGGTTTCAAATGTCGGTATTACAGATGATATTAAGGACAGTTTGATAACTCCAATTCAGCTTTGTCATACAACCTAATGCTTTATTTATCATATATTGCTCCTATAATTTCTATGTGAATTCATTCATTTAAAGTCAAGTCATCTTAAAAGAACACTCCAGTGGAAAGTTCCGCGGACAGTGTGTAGTTAAATACATAAATAAATCTGCATATCAAGTAAATCTCTACTACTCTAATGGGCGTTTTCATTATTAAGCTATCATCTTCGCCCACTTTGATAGAACGACCTTAATGAACTGATAATATATAATCACTATTGACTAATTTCTCTGTCGCTCTATATTTTAGCACACACAGAGATACACACATACATACATATGTACTAATATAGGCACGACCGCGAGTTTGTTAAGACTCCGTTTGAGTTAAGTCGAAAAATATAATAACCGCCAAACGTTGAAATGTGAAATCTGACGATATTACATTTCCTACAATTGTTACTACTTTTGGTTAACGGAGAGCAACATTTACTTTGATCTTTAATGCAAATTATCGTTAAAAATATTTTGTACGACTAAATTCCATTTCCCGCCCACAAAGCGGCGGGAATAATAATGATAATCTAATTTTAGTCAACGATTTTGTAAATTTTATAACGACAATCAGAGCGTAGAGCTCCAGAAAAAAAATACATCTATTTTTCGCACTGTAAATTGTAAATTGATATGGAAATATCCGAGACCTGAATTATCATTCATAGGTGACTCTGCATTTCCTTCGAGTAGAAAATACATGATTTACTTACATATTGCAGTTTTAATGTTGATGGCAAAAATCTTTATATAAAAAACTAAAATTAGAATATCAACCAAATAGAAAAAGTTCATTCGTAAAAACGTTGTTTTCAGATCCAATCATAGCATAAATACATTTTAATGAATCAGTACATATAATATTGAAGATGCATCCGTTTAAATTCTTCAGTGTATGAAATATTAGAATTTTAGTGAGAGATGCAAAATCTGATTCAAATATCATTTTAAATAATGTATTATACAACAATTCATAGAACTGGAAAGTACATTTTAAGAATGCTATAGTGAGCATGAGCGGAAATAAAAAATACACCTACTTACCGGGAAAGAACATTCTGGGTTCTCCAACTGCTCTTCAGAATACGCAAATGATCTTTCAAATTGATGGTCCTGTTTTATTTTGTTGTTCTCTTCTAACAACTCACTTTTAACTTCAAGTTGATTCGCATCGAATAAAGATTTTTCTCTCGATAAAATTGTCTCGTCCCAATATAATCGATCTACATTATTCCCGGTGTTTGCGTCATATGAACTACATATCTGTTTAAAGATATCAAGCAATTACAATAAATAAAATGATGCTTTTAGAAACCACATTAGGTAACTAAATACCCCCTGGCTCTCAGAGCATTACATTGAAACGCAAGTACTAATGATTATATTAAGAGCAATCCATCGATTACTTTTAAGTTTTGTCACACCACTAAATACATTGCATCTAAAAATAATGCTGGTAAAATTTATATATATGATTTCACTCAGCTAAAATTAATAATCAGCTGAGATAAAAAAATATTCAGGAAATTTCTAACTTAAGAATATTCCATGGAGAGTGTGGTTCAAAAAGACGTCTAATTACCATGCCATTACTTACTACTGTCATGGGCGTCGTAGAAATAGTATCTTGGCTTTCAGCCACGTTCATTACAATAGGATCTTAGAAATTAGTAATTCATATTTACATATTATATATCTACTCATCTACAACCTTTTCTCTCACCCACCCAACCAGCACCAAATACAGGAACGTGCAAGATAACCTTCCGCACGAGCTAATTTGAGAGACGTAATAACGATCTGCTAATCGTGACGTTTCAATCTATTTTAATAATAACACAAACGTTTGTTCAAATTAATGTGGTCTTAATATTGTTGACTATGAACCATTTTAAAACGCAAAGGAAGTACGTTTGGCATCGACATGGCACAAACGAATTTATTTCTGGGAAGCAATTCTATCATGTATATTTCCGTTCCCTTTTAATTAAGAACATTTCTGGGTAGCCTAGCCCCTATTCCTTTGGGAAAATCCCGTGCGCCACAATTGGAAAATATTGGAATGTTTAATCTTGCATAAAACATATTGCAGATCTTGAAGAGTAGGCCTATCATACAAAATAAGTTCCGACTTAAATTGTATTGAAAATACTTACAATTCAATTGATATGTTGACAAGAGTGCATAAACTAAGTATTCAATGATCCCTGATTTATTATATCAATAATATTGAGAGGCGTTTTTTGGAAATATTTTGCAACAGTATACATACAGTACATTTAAATGCGTAAACATGTAAATATTGAAAGGTAAAATACTACGAAATCTACGCGTATGAGAAACAAAATCTACTTTTAGGAATGGACTTGACGTAAAATGGAAAGAACGGATAAATCCGAATTTGACAGCCGGCAGTTAGTCATCGGGTATTGAAAACAAAACTTTGTCAGACGAAAATGAAACAACTGATAATACTGTTCAATACAAGCTCTGAATGTGGTTCTTATAAGCCATGACCATTAAATAAGCTTTGTTATGCACTTACCTCAATAAAAGTATCCGACACTTCAATCTTCTCGTCTTTTACTTCCTTGAGCTCTTGTGAGACCACGGAGCTAATAAATTGTGTACAGTCATTGAAATCCATATTTCTTATTTACTTTAGTAATAAACGTCAAGTGTCTACTGTTAAGTGTCTCTGAAACAAAATAAACAAGAATTCAATTACTAATGAAATCAAAGCACAGTTTAATGCAATGTGTAAAATTACAAAGGCAGAAACAAGAAGGTGAGAAGGGAGCAGCCGACAATTTGACACATAAATACCGTACGGAACAGATAGCAAGCGATTAAATTTACTGCTCTGTGCCATCCGTGACAACCTCGCAGAAGAGGCTAATCGCCAAAATAGATTAAATGAGGACTAACCTTTTATGGTGTATGGAACGAATTAAATACATTCTTAGTTATTATAGCAAAATAAAAAAACAAAAGCGAAATATATTTACCTTTATATCCTAAGTCTTGAAATAAAATTCAGAAGCAATGCACTTGACCACCGGCAATTTTTCAACAACTACAAGCTCAACATTACAGTGTATTTTGCATATGCCCTTGTACACTAACCTCAATCCCTACTTAACTGTTCTTACTACTTGCCAATGGTTTCTGTTTCCTGCAAAGGCAGTAGAAGCTTCGAATGGCGTCGCGCATTCTCTACAGACTTGTCATTTCATACAAATACATGCATATGCAGAGTTTTTATCCAATAATATATGAGCGTATGCAATGTGTTCGATTGAAACGCCGTAAAATAATGTTGTGTTATTAACGCAACAACTCAGTTAAAATTAATGAAAACCATTTTTCGAAAATTTTTAGCGAACATTCTGATAAACATCAAGATGACCTCGATTATTTAAATATGAAACTCATGAGTAGATTTTGTGAATAGATCTACTGAACTATTTTATAATTATTAGGTAATTTACCCTGCAAAGCTCAGATATTTCAACTGGGTGTCAGCTGGATTAAATGTAAGAACTTTGAAGATTCCACCATTTGTTCTTTTTCTGAGTCTTGCCTCACAATTTAAGACTCTACCACGACATAATAAATTACAGTGTTTCTTCACTGTTTGCACTCGACAACCCATACCTAGTGATGAGATAATAACCGGGAAAATATTTTTGGTTTATTTCCCTTTTTTTTCCATTTTGGGAAAATATGTGGGTATTTTCATATAAGGAGGAATAAAGCCAAGACTGTTTATCTACACACCTTACTTTTTTAATTTTTGAGCGGATATGATTTACAAATTCTTAATGCCTTGTTTATATTACTAACATTTTACTACGATTAACGTTAACCCGAGTTCATTTTAGTAATGTATACGGTAATTACCGTTAACGCGGGTTTCAAATTTAACAAACGTCAACTTACGACGGTTATCTTGTAACGTTAGTATGAAACGACTGTAAGTAAAATGTTAAACAGAAAGTTATCAACAAATGTTATAACTATATTGCAACAGTTTACTAAATGCAGATCGTGAGAAAATAATAAATTTCCTCGAAGAATGATATCTCAAAATATGCAGCATCTTACTGGATTTCTACAATGGCAAATAGGAGAAGGGGGAGGGTTTGTAAGTAGAATTTTTCAGGGTCAATTTTAACAGTAAACATTTTAAAGTTATGCTCAAAGTTTTGGAGGGGTTGACCCCTCTATCGGGGTATGAGAAAGGGCAGAAGCCTATGTGACATATCAAATCAAGGCACTTCTATTGTTGCGATTTGAAAATCTTAATGTAGTAAAATAATAATAATAATACTAAGAAAAAAATTCGTTATGCAAACCTGCACATAGAAACACAAGTGAAGACGCGAAAGTATATATTCTAGGACAGCAATTCAAACATATATCTGCATTCGGTAGGTCCAGGGTCGATATTTATGGCCTTCCTGAAGTTTTTCCGTGTTTTGTTGTCGTACCAGGTAAATACGGGAATGATACTTTGAAACTAGGTCACCTGTGGTCGACTCCCTCACCTATCACTCAGATATCTGGAGACTAAAAAATTAAATTAATCAGGTAGCAAGTCATGGTTACATCTCATGGGGTTTCCTTGCTGCTGTGTAGATAACCCCTAAGCTTAGCGCTAAAATATCTCGTGAGACTACTATTATAAATTGTACTAAGCTCGTATCTGGACTTCTTTTTCTGTAAGAACTATGGTAGCCGACTGGTCCGATACAATCTTGTACTCAGGTTAGGTAAATTTACTTTCAAAAAAGTAAATATTTTTTTTTTTTTTAAATCACATCTGCGACCTTGTACATGTAAACTTTATTGATACGATGGTTGACCATTATCGTAACTCCGGAACCTTTTAACTTAGTATCTTTCCTTGTTGTTTAAATTTCTCACATTAGGGTAATAGGTTAATTTAATCTAGTTTTCATTAACCTTGATTACACTAGATTAGGAAAAGTTTGATTGAAGCGTGCTTACCCTAAAGTGGATTTGTTCGCGTGATCAAGCATGAGTGAGATTAATATTCCGAGAGTACTCGGTCAGATTTTTTTCGTTATTTTCAACGTTATCAAACCTGAAGGAAAGCTGACACGAGCGGATCATCCATTTACTCCTAAACCAAGTACTTTCCTTTTCTTATGTGTTTACGTGCTATTGTTGGCATGAGGTTTAATTCGTAAACTTATCGACGTGGTTTTTTCTACCGTGTACAAAATCCAATACTACCGTTTCTCATTTGATATGACAACACCAAGAACGTGATGCAACCTTCACATAACAAAAGTAATAGGGTTTGCGTTGTTTGGGGGTGTACTCGATGATAATCACTGCACGACCCTAATATTCTTAATTTTATTATGCAATCTCATGTCTTTCATATTCTGGC
Source organism: Lepisma saccharinum (assembly GCA_022664845.1). Taxonomy (NCBI): domain Eukaryota; kingdom Metazoa; phylum Arthropoda; class Insecta; order Zygentoma; family Lepismatidae; genus Lepisma; species Lepisma saccharinum. The sequence goes on along the minus strand of JAGDQP010015114.1, from coordinate 4,916 downwards.
TTGAGACTCAACACACTACGTTAAAGCAAGGTTTGGATAGATTGCATCAAATACGAAAAAGTTAAATGAGTACAAGGGCCCTGAAGTGTTTACAATAGAGCAGTTCCGTGATAGGTTACATTACCTGGTCCGCACTATACATAACATTACACTCTATTAATTCATGTGTACGAAGTTACACATGGGTAATTAACAAAGCTTAAGTTGCTTGCGTAAGGGATAAATGTATCCCTATTATTTAGGATAAACTTTACTTTTGGGACCCCAGGTTCCGCCAGCTATTAAGACATATGTACGGTCTCAACGTCATTTCCTTTCAAATAAACTGATACTTCTATAAAAAAATAATGACAAATAGAAATTTATAAAGTATTATGAGAAAGTATGTATCATTATTATTTTGTTAAATACGCACTCTAGTTTATCCACAGATGCGGAACTATATGAATGCTTTGTATGGCGCGTATTTATGCTTCAAAATCACGGACTACAGTGTCGAAAGAGCAAAGACAGGTTAGGGAAACGTAATGTGAGATATTTTTATTACACACAAAGCAAATGGCCTTTAACACACCAACGTACTTTCCGCTCTTTCACTCTCATTTCATAATTTGAAACTGTATTATTTTGCGTTTCAACTCTTCCACACGCTTTGGAAACATTACATTTCTCCTCTAATTTTATACATTTAGAGCCCCGAAAGTAAAATTTGATCTTTATTTCTAATGAAACTGATCTGAAACTGAGAGCTTTTAGGTTGCTTTTATTGACCGCACAAATACTCTCCGTCGTACACACTTGAAGCATGCCGCGACTCTATGATTGCTGCTATGGCTGACTGCAGTGCAACGCTTTTTTGGTGACTTCGACCTCTTGGATTGACTGGTTCTGCACCAGAAGTGGATTCCCAAACTGTAAAAACGTAAACAATGACTTGGTTTTTGGACAATTGCTTACATGCCCTAGGGCTGGCACAACACAACATCCACCCTACCAGAGGTGACCGCAACTTAGACTATGTTGTGTCAACCTATAAATTTGTCACCTTGTCTTCCAAATTAAACATTTTCCCATCATGATTATCTTAGTGTTTTACTTCCACATGTCAGACACACCAAACGTAAAACTTGTCAACAACATGAACCCAGTGGAAAAGGACTTCCTGGGATGAAATTCGCCAAGCCCTCGACCTGGTTCCGTGATGCTTACTTGCCTCAGGGTCAGGGAATCATACAGCGAGCTTAATGATTGACCTCATGCAGACTACAAATCAAGATTTCGTACCTTTTCGCAAGAAACGATCTTATAAAATCCCCCTGGTTTTATGAAGTTCTAAAGTGTATTCTTCGCAATAATAAGTGTACTTGGAAGCTACGGAAAACTTTCCCAGTGACAAAAAAACTATAAACACTTTTCAGGCATTAGAAGACGTAGTTAGTATTTCATGAAACACCAACGTTTTTTGTCTCTAATAAACGACCATAAAATTAGTTCACGCCTTAATAATGCAAATGTAAATAAAAATGACTCGGCCAAGATATTTAACGAGTCTTCGCCAGTAGTTTTGATACATCCCACTCCGTCCACCCCCTCCCACCATTATCCTTTGAATCATTGACTTCTATCAGTACCACTCCAAGTGAAGTGTTTTCCCTGCTTTCGTTGTTACCCCAAAATCATGTCCTCGGCTCATACAACATCTATACAAACTTCTTGCGCAGTGTTGCCAGCTATCTTTCTCAACAATTTTCTATATTGCTGAAAAGATGTTTCAAAGAAGGCGTGTTTCTCGCTAGCTGAAAAAAAAAACACTAATATCACTCCAGTTCATAAGGCCGGAAAAGGCAAATATGATGTGTCCTCCTATCGACTTATTTCTCTGTTATCTCTTCTCTCAATTATATATGAGAAAATCATTAGAATATCTAAATTTGTATCTCCGTTTCTAAACTCCTCACAACGCGGTTTCCTAGCATTGTAATCTTGTCTCACGAGTGTATCTGTTTATCTGACTTATGCTATAATTAGCATATGGAAAAATTCTCAGCTTGATATATTGTACTTTCATCGGTCTAAGGTTTTCGATTCTCTTCCTCATGATCTTATATTCAAACTACGTTCAAGACTCAATATACATGGTAAGTTGCTTTCGCTTCGTAAAAAAGTATCTCAGTAATGGTCGCAACGAGTTACACTCACAGGCTGCATTTCTGAGTGTATTCCCTTATCCCCTGGTGTCCCTCAAGGCAGCGTCCTTGGCTTACTGCTCTAAAGGCGAATTCGTTTCAAAGATTTTTGTAAATTTTGCTCAAAGTTAAATGTTGTATCTATTAATACACCCACCCATTCTCACTCATATATATTCTTGCGAAATATGAAGTTGAATTTTCCACAATTATAATAATACAAGTCTGTATAGCAGTCGCATACAAATACTAAATATGCTCCGATAAACTCCAGGGTTTGCTCCTGACCCAATACTTCTGATCTTCGTAATTGGCGATAAAAGAAAAGATCAGATAAGATCATTAACCTAGAAGCATATAAAATAAAAATATTTATGTTACAGTGACTTAGCAAAACTCATGGAATAATCAACTAATATTGCCCCCCTTTGGACTTGCGGAGCTCTGCGATACGGCATGGAACTGAGTACACTACCTGACTCTACATAGTCTTCAAGCGGAAATAAATTGCAGACTGTTCGTGAGTGGAGGACCCAGTGCACGGAGCCTTAGTTCAACAGCATTCAATATATTTTCGATGGGGTTTATATTAGCTCCGAGGTGGCGAACTTGTCGGTGGACCTTCCCCAGATGCTCTTCGAACCAGTCTCGAGCGTCATTAGAGCGTTGTGACGTCGCCTTTTCATCATAATAGACCGCAAGTTCGTCAGAGTGTTGAAAGGCCGGAATTGATTGGAGTTGTGTCCGAGCAGCTGGCGACACGAGGAATATTCAACAGGTCTTCCAGAAAAGATCACCGGGTCAATTCCATACTAGGAAAACGCGCTTCAGAGCTCACTGATAATCCACCGCCCGGGACCGCGTCCTCTTGGCATGCCGGATTCATCGTTTGATGGTGTCTGTGCAACACACGGTGCCTTCTATCGCCATGGTACAGTTGAAACCGTGACACGTCGTATCATATGATGTTACGCCAGTTCTGCAATGTCCATCCTATGGGGTTGGTGACAAATGAAAGCCGTAGTCCGTGATGGCGAGGGGTTAGCAGTGTCACCCGTGTAGGTGACTTCTCCCATACCCAAGGGGATGTATGTCCCGACGGATTGTTCATTGAGAAACGTTTCCATCGCGGTCATTGTTGAATGTGGCCGTGATTTCTCATATTGTCGCCCTACTTAATCTGTTGACAATTCGTCCTAGGTGTCGTCGGTTTCATTGAGGGCCGCTTGATTCCGGTATGGTGACTCTTGGACACTGTGACGCCTTCATTCAACTATTCTTTGTACAGTTGAATGCGTAGTTGGGATTCTTCTCGGCATTCGTTCTTCATATCCTAGGGCACAGTTAACAAACAACTTATACTGCAATTTTCACCTGCATTGCGCAGCAAACCTATTCTTAAAACATGGATGACTTTAGTTCATTCAGAAAATATTTGAATTTCGTTGCGTATATTTGTTAGCTCCGTGATTCCATATTGTCTTTTGCAGTGCATCACTTCATATCCTATGTACATTTCATACTTCGTCAACAAATCTTATCCCAACAGTAAACTGCGATTCAAAATTTTTATCGTAATGATCGAATGCTATATCAATATTAATTGCTTTAAGTCCAAAACATGAAAACTCCCATGCACACGTTTCCAATTTAAGTTAGATTGTAGGAATAAGCTCTCACAGTAACTAAAATTGCTCTCATTAGGTTACAAGTAACATAAGATAAAATTAATTGTATGGGCGGTAATTTAGGTTACAAGTGTTTCTGAATTGCTCCGTTGAACTGTCTCTTTCTGAAGTCATTTTACTGATAATGCGCTTGTTGTTGGTTATAATTCTTGGTACATAGAAACCTAGAGGAAACGAAGTCGCATGGCCAGTTTGTGATTTTAAGCAGAGTGAAGAGTCAGTTATAATTAATAAGTCTGACCCTACGCGGAAGCGAAATGCTGACAAGTAACACTTCGTTTGTTTGAATCCTCAACGGAGGAATGCGACACATATTCTGAGAGTGCCAGTCCTAACTAGGATTGACATGGATTCCCAACGTCAGCCAGCAACGGGTTAGGGAGTTATTTAAAATAGGAATCCATAGGAACTACAACGTCTAGGCATTTGCGTGACGTCTCTTTCTGCTAAACTTATGTAATATACTACATAGAAACCGTACAGTCTATAAAGCAAGGGGAAGATAGCTTTCATACAGCCAAAAATGCAATTTGGTTTAAATTAAATAATTCTTATTGAAGGCAAGTTGGAAACATATACAGAGAACAATCGATGTGTAGATCGAGAAGCAGAGCATGAGAAGCACATAATGTTTGTTCACAGTGTGCACAGTTGACAAAAACTAACCTTTTACACTTGGAACACGTGTCACTGTCGATTGAATCGAAGCAGTAATCGTGAGAGGAAATACACATTCCCTGTGATTCGTCCAAGTAAGCAGCTTTGTTAATCGTTCCGAATCAAGTTCCTGAACCTGGGAGCGCTGAACTAATAGATCATTAACGACTGCAATGCCAGAAACCCGTCACGGTGCCAGATGTGTGTCAGTTACGTACCGGATGAATGACTTGTACTGCCCGAAGAAGTGTACATCCAATGGTTGAATCTTTCCTGCACATCCTCCAGGAATGAACCCCTTCTTGAAATCAACTTCTGCGCGTTTAAGGGCGTCAGAAAGATTGGCATCGTAGTATGTAGACTACGAGGCCATGAGGAGGAGAAT
>JAGDQP010015113.1:0-43517 GCA_022664845.1 Lepisma saccharinum | reverse complement strand
ATATATATATATATATATATATATAAACAATATAGCGTCTTGTTGGTCGTTTCTCGGCAATAGTTGTCTGAAATTAACAGTTATTCGCAATACAGGCATGGTTTACTACCACATTCCTGGGGAGCTGCTCAAAGTGAATGATTGCTTTCTGATTCCACTAAATATACAACAATGTCTTGCATAAATGCAGTTCACTTTTCACACGAGGTGTTCCCTTTGTATTTCTGATGGGCCACTGTTTTCTGTGTGTGACGTTGATGTATAGGCCCCATTTTTCGTCACTCAGGCATCATTTTTCACTTCTGAAATATTGCAACCCTAACCTATCGCTAGGCGTGAAATCTTAAAAACCAAAAACCCAAGGAAACAGAAATGGCCTCTTGCTTTTAGAGTCAACAGATTAAAAATGTTTGGATACATCAATGTCCACGAATCCAAATATGAATTCAGTTTCTCTCTATCTGTTTCGAGTATGAAACAGGATAAAAATATCTTACGCCTGTTAAAACGAAAAGTAATCGAAATTTCAAATGCAATCTATTAGTCATGGATATCGGTATCATTTCTAAAGCGCGTAGCCTTTGATCTTGCATTTTCTTCTACCTCTTAAAAATTAATAAAAGTATTTACAATAAACTAACTGAGTAATAATGAGGCTGATCAACAGATATAAAGGAAGTACAGGTCAACATTAAAGTTTAACTGTGCCCGATGAAGACTGTCATAATGACAAAACATTAATCATAGTGTGTCATGTTGTGTTCTGAGAATGACGATAATGAACACCAAAATCCCTTTAACTTGCCAGTTTACTCCTAGTTTATTCATTTCACAGAGGTAGATAAATTTAATGTCTTTCTTCTTTCCAATTTTATGTATGAGTAGTTATTGAAAGCGAAATGTATGATATTTGGCATTTGCATTTAAAATTTGACAATTTTGATTTTCTTTTATCGTTACGTAACTACTTCCAGATTTACATATTTTTTTAAAAAAGAAAATCACAATATACATTACCTAGAAATCTAATATTTTGATATATATATATTTATTAACTGTCGCGTCTTTGGATTCCAATTAACGGTACCAATACCTTGTGATCTAGCAATTAAGACTACAAAATTAAGATCAGCACCAGACAAACAGGCTGATTAATTATTTCAGAATTTCAACCAGTTTTATCAGGCGAAAACCGAACTAGTATGTAGACAACGAACCTGACCACAATGCCGAGAGACGTCATTATTCAGGAATATGACGGGCTTAGCTATAGCAACCTGTCTGGCTCCAATATAATTGAAATAAATAATAACGTTTACTGCACTAAATTATTTTTCAGGCTAGACACAACTCATATGATCATGATAAGAACACTCAAAGTCACTTGAAATGAACAGCACAGTAAATTAAAAAGATTAACATAACTTGTTTGCTCGAAGTTTAGTAAAGGTACTTAATGGGAAAAGTAGCAATTATCGAAAATGCTCTACAGAGAGTGATGTGTTAACGAAGCTGTGACTAGAATTGATGTCATTTTCTATGGATAACATTGATGTTCGAACGTTAAATGTGTTATATCTTCGGTCACCGAATTTTGATATCACAGATTATTCGTGTACAGGGTAGGGGTGTTTGAAAAGGCTGAGGACCTATCGAACTTTGGGTGTGAAAATTTATTGAGTTGTCATCGGTTACTCGAAATCATTCGAGTATTTGAAACTATCGAAGTTTCGGGTATTATCGAAGTTTCTGGTATTATTGAAAGTTCGAACATTATCGAAGTTTCAGGTATTATCGAAAGTGCGATTATTATAAAAATTTCGGGTAATTTTGAAAATTTGATTATTACAGAAATTTCGGGTATACTCGAAACTTCGAATATTATTTGTCTGTGTGGGTGTTTCTTGGTCCCTGGTGTGAGATTAAGTTCTCTGTAAACCATGTGTGTGTGAGGGGGATCCCTGGCGTGAGATTAAGTTATTCGTAAACCATGTATGTGTGTTTGTTGGTCCTTGGTGAGAGATGAATAGCCAGATGAGTTCAGTTAGCAGTATACACAAAACATTGATATGACTTCAAATTCATATTACAGTGTAGACTATGGTGGAAGCACTGTGTAATTTTTGCTATGTTAAATATTTTTTTTTTAATTACTGTAGTCTTTTATGAAATAAGCAACTTTCACATTCGGCATCACCGACCCGACCAACATATAATCTGCGAGTTTTTCAATTCTGCGTCTAAAATTCGACAAATTCAAACTGCCATATCTTGGAAGCAACAACAGGTAGAATGAAGTTGTTTTCAAATTCAACATTATCGTGAACAAAATAAATTGCATTATAAGTTTTCATTATTCTACGACCCCGGGGGGCGAAGTTAGCAAACTGAATTCAATATTTGACCTTTGACTAGGACTCTTGGTTGTGGTTGTAGGGTGTGGTATAGAAACTGGCTTCAAATTTGTGTTGTAATCTCTGCTATGTTAAATAGGGGCTGTAAAAAGGTGCCGTAACCTCTGCTATGCTACATGGGGTTGAAAAAGAGCTTCATAACCTTTTATGGAATCTCTGTTATGTTAAATAGGGGTTGCCTGTGGCGAATCTCTGCCTTTTATAAAATGTATGGGTTCATTAAGGGTTGAAAAAAGATGAAGTAGCCTTTCACGAACCCGTAGCCTAACGTGCACTATGTTAAATAAGGGTTGCAAAAAGAGCTGTGTTGTGTTGGAATCTCTGCTAGGTTAAGTAGGGGATGAAAAAGAGCTTCGTATCCTTTCATAATGTTGGAAGGCGTCCATATTAAATAGGGGTTGCAATCTCTGCTATCGTGCACTGGTCTAGGGGATGAAAAAGAGCTTCGTACCCTTTCATAGTGTTGGAGGACGTTCATGCTAGGTTAAATCTCTGCTATGTTAAATAAGGATTGGAAAAATATCTTCGTAGTCTTTTATGAAATCTCTGATAGGGGGTTAAAAAGGCGCCGTAGACTTTTATAAATAGGGGGTGCGAAAAAAGGGGTCTTAGTCTTTCATAGTGGATGAGGAAATGTGTTCGTAGCCTTTTATACATTGTAAACAAAAACGGCGATACAGAGTATCGTACAGCCCTGGAAAATCGACTAATTGCTATCAGCCAGGTATGGAAAAATCATGCAATTATCCACAGTGAGTCCAAGTGACGGGTTGGTTGTCTATTAGGCGTGCAGTGCAAAAATTCTGCTGGAGGTTAAAGCTAATACTTCTTATAACTCCAACCTCCATTTTGTAAGTAACTCTAGCAAGTTTGGCTTGTCAATTTGGCATTGGTTATCTAGCGAGGATGCTGCAAGATTGTAGCAAGTTTTCAGCTTTGTAATGCCAAACTTACTGTATAAGTTTACTTAGATATTTGGGTTGCATAGGTGGTTAGAGATTGTGCAGAAAACAAAAGCCCCAGGTTCCAGGATCATAAGTCGATATACTGAATTTTCGGAAGGACGGGACTTACCCGACTAATATGCACTGTGCATTTGTATTCGCATGTGTGTGAGAGAATATTAGTATGGTAAGTAAATAGGTGGATACGGTGCCTGAATGAATGTGGGACGTAAATTATGAGTTTCCATATATAGCATCTGTCCCATTTCTTTCTATGCATGACCTTTTGCCTCTTTCACATTCTTTACTAAGGGGGCTACGAGGTTTTGCTACCTAGCGCGGTGTGTAGCTCCTACTAGAAAGTTACGCCTTCTCTCCTCTTTCACCCCCTCTAAAGATTTAAAATACCTCCCCCAGATCATTTTTCCGGAAAGAAATGCTGGTCCCGGTTTTGTTTTTAAAAAATACGGCAACTCTAATTATAGATTTGCTTTTGCACTCCTGTGTGAATTGCCCACAATTCTCTTAGTTGAAACGCAAGATGAAGATCTACCTGGTTTTTGGTTGCTATAGGTTAAATTAACCTTTCCTTAAAATTATTTCAAAGGTTGATTTGGCTACACTGTTTCAGTGCTTAGTTACAATTATGATTTGTTTCTTAGCGGCTGTTGCGAAAGTTCTATAGATTGCAAATTGTTTTAGACATGGTATCTAATCAATAAGTGCTTGATAACTTTATACTTTCAATGCAAGCGTCCGAGTGTGCGGATGCATGGAAATGCATCTCCACGTTTACATGCTACTGATACGATAGGATGGAGGATTTATTCGAACAATCGTTCACTTTTCAATGATTTAGATGTTGTTAGCGATTTCAGAACTGAAAAAGAAGAAATGTATTGCTATCTTGTGAAGTTTTGTGCTACTTGCTTTTCATTTCAATAAATGGAAACTTGTCTTAGATATTCAAAGCGTCTATCAATTCAATGTTTCAATTTTCAGGTCAATGGTATTTATGTCGTCACGATTTATATAACTACTTTTACATATATTATATTGCTTTCAAATGAATTTGAGTCGAACATACCAAAATATATCATTGGTAGACTAACATCGAGCTTGTAGCGAGAAAAGATTTTAATCAGCAGTGGAATTCGAACGCACAATCTTCAGACTTTTTTATTGTCCGGCGCTCTGCTACCGTTCAACCGTTCTTTGCCTGAATGAAGTACATTTTACTATTCCTGATGTTTATGAAATAAAAGGATGTATGTATGCTTAACTTTGAAACTAGTAAAGCTTATTGATCCTATGTTAGAGTAAAGCTATGAAGAAGGATAATTCGTGATTTTTCACAAATCACCTCAAGATTATCATATTCATGTGTACTTTATAGTTCAGGTCGCCGGCATTTCTCAAACAAACTGTCTGCCAATTTCCCAGATAGTACTCATGTTTTGACTAACCTTGATTTTTCATTATGGTGATAAAGTAACAGTGATGTTTCCTGTAAACTTTGGTAAATTTTATTTTATGGGCCGGTCTAGTAACTTTTACCCACAACAATACAAAGTTGTTTTTCCTATTTCGATAATAATTTATTTACTGAGTCTCTTCCTTTCACTAGGCTGCATCAGTATCGGCGGATGTAAGATTTCTTTCCTCTAGTCGGACTTGGATCCGGATTGTTTACTCGTATCCATATCAAAACACTATGCAAAATATAGATGTCAACAGTATGTATGGCTGCTTTAATCGACTATTATTTCCCATTTTGAAATTGGAAATTTTTGTCACTGCCGATCACCACTGCCTCTAACGAATGATGAAAACTTACTTTCGGCAATCAATTTACGATGATCGACTAGCATCGTTGGTGATTTGAGCGGAAAGATGTTAAGAGAATTTCAATTGACGATCTTGTTAATAATTGCTAAAATGGAGCAAAGACATATCACCTTTGATAAGAATTAAAACATTCTTATTTTTTATAACAAATATGAGCCTTACTCATTTTTAGCTACAGCATATTAACAGCGAAGAGATGCATGTGAATTACTTGCACGGATTCTGCCAGTATTTTCAGTTGGGTAGTGTACAGTCAAATTGGGAGGGTGTAAGTGGAGTTTTTTACGTTTTCTGTCGATTTTTGATCAGAGTTTTTAAAAATTGAGGGTGCTTTCGATGACTTGAGGGTGGCCCCACAGGCGAGTGGGTCTGGCGGGATCACTGACTACGTATATGAAGAGTATTAAGTAAAAACTATAGTTGGAAATAAGTGGGACGAGCCAAGTGATATTTCATATAAGGTCTTTCTTAAATGCTCTTGCCCACAACTAAGGAAAAACTGAAATCACGCATGCCACCTACTTAAAATCCACAAACATAATTGCCCTGAAGATTCTAACCCACGACTTTCGAGTCGTTTAACTAACGCTTTGGACCGCATGACTACCCGGTCAGCAATTGATGTCACGTGTTGGATTACTAACTGAAACGCCGGGTTTCTAAAGAAACTTTTTTTTCAACAACTGCGTTTTGTTCCTACGTATAAATATTTTCTCCTCTTTGCTTCCTTTTGTATTTTTCAACGTTTTACACAATTTTCAAAATTGTATAGTAAATTGTTAAATTCTAAATTCAAAGGTAAAATAAAATAATGGCTGAGCAAAGCACTACAATTTATTTTAAAAAATTAAAATTTTTGTAAACGTTTTCGCCGACTACCAAAACACTCGGCTTCCTCAGACACACTAAATCATATACACAACACAACCTTCAGTGAGACAGTTCCGTGGTTCCTGATTGGCTCTTATCAGAAGTTCCCAGCCAATCCCGTACCGACTACACAAAGTGAGTATTTAATTAACCCCCCCCCTCTCCTGCTCCTACTACCTTTATCTTACAAAATCAAATTAAGCCCTTTTCCTCTCCCTTCTTGTACAAACTATTTAAAAAAGAAGAAAATAAATAAAATAAAATAAGCAATAAAATAAACAAAACTAATTATACAATAAAAGAAAAATAAGGAAAACTAAAAATATATACAATAAATAAAGAAATAAATAAAACTAAAAAGTTAAAAATATAAAATAAAGAGCAAATAAATAAATAAATAATAATAACAAAGCAACACAGTACATCCTTACAACAATAATACAATCTATATTTTCAGGCTTCTCAATAACTAATACAATCTATATTTTCAGGCTACTCAATTTTCAGGCTTCTAAATTCAAGTTAGAAAAAAAAATTTTCTTTCATTATAGAAAGTAGAAATACTAAAAACGCAACATGTCATCGACTAGAACAGATACACATGATTATGGATTTCCTTAAGAGGCTCGCTTGGGAGAAATGTAGTTATGTCTACAGACTTGTGCTTTCAAGCTGGAAATCTCATGATAAGATCCCAATTTAAAAAAAACTCCAAAGGGTCCCAGGGAAGGTGTATGCTGTGTTAGTTATTTGATGTTGGGATGAGGATATCCGTATTCCTTGAGTAATCTCGTGCTATTGACAGTTCATCCTGCATAAAAGTTAATGTATTTACTCATAAATGTGTGGAAAATACGTGTATGTGGTGGGGCACCTTGGATAGGCAAGTTAAATACAAAAATATTGAAAGAATAATCAGCTTGAAATTAAAAGTTCTGTAAATCAGTTCCCGAAGCCTCCACCAAGTGATATAATTTAAAGTCGGTACTAACACCATAATGATACAGTCTAAACAAGTTAAATTGATTAGTGGTTAGATACTTTAAACGTCAATATGAAAACAGAGCTAAATGCTGTCATCTCAAATCGAAGAACAATCGTTTATGGAGATAAGAAAAAAATGCATGGCTCACAGAGAGAACTTAGGTTTTAAGAGAAACCTCTCTAACATTGATTAAGTTATCCGAAAAATACAATAATTAAAACATTAATCTGACGAACGTTTATAACGGAAAACGGATAAATCTTGAGCGCAATTTACATTTTCATTGTGGTTGTCGAAACCTTAAGTCAGGAAACTGGCCGATTCTGAGTACTGGTCTAAAGTTCTAGACAAAATGTCTTTTGGATGAATTGTCCTCTAGTCCAAATATGTGGACGAAATTTCCTTTAGAACAAATGTGTTTTGAACGAAATGTCCTTTTGACCATATGTCTTTTGGACGAAATTTACTTTGGACCAAATGACATTTGGACGAAATTTCCTATGGACCAAATGTGATTTGGACGAGGTTCCCTTTGGACCAAATGTATTTTTGGACGAAGTTTTCCTTTGATGAAATTCCCTTTGGAGCAAATGTAATGGACACGAAATGTCCTATGGACAAAATGTCTTGTGGACCAAAGTTCCTGGACTAAATGTCTGTGGACGAACTGTCTCTTAACAAGATGTCCTTAGGGCTGTCTTTGGACGAAAAGGGTGATAACCATATATATATTATATATATATATGGTTATCACCCTTTTCGTGATATAAAGAGAGAGAGAGAGAGAGAGAGAGAGAGGCTTTTTCGCGAAGTCCTGCCATTTCTGTAAGTTTCACTTGTGATTTCACTGGACTACAGTTTTCTTAAAGTGTGCTTTCACAGTTGTGTGTTTTCTCAAATACTTTTTTCCCAAAGTGCGACTCAAGTGAGTATCACATTCCGCACAATAGGCATAGAATGGTCCATTGGAGCTGTGTTTCAACTATCCTCGAAAAACAGGATCCGTTTCCCACTCATTGTTGTATTTAGTATCCTCTACTTGACTTGCCGTGTCAGATTTAGTTGATGTATCCATTGTTTATTTTTGTGAAAATGGAACACTAGGAAATATGAGGGAAATTAATCACCCGGGAAACTTAAACTTCATCCTTCCCAAACTACAACGAAGACGGGCGAGCGTCGCCGCATTGGGCGGGAACTGGGTGGTTCTTGATTTCTAAGTCAGCCACATCATATATTTTCACAGTATAAAATCTCGTTCGTTTAATAAAGAATCTATCTATGATAAATGAATCTCTAATGTGCAAAGGTAAGTAAATGGCGAGACACATTTACAAAGATGCATAAGTTTATTTATTTCCCTCAGCTTCGAAAATTCGGAATATTTTAAAGAAAAATTGGATTTTCGGTACGCCTTGTAAAAATTGGAAGATCTTCTGATTTTTCGGAAGATCTGGCAACAGTTGCAAACTTCGAACTTCGAGATATTGATATGAGCGAATGCATACAGTGTTTCTAGTTCTACATAGCTTTTCAAAAAAAATGTTAAGATTGAATTTCTCTATGGTTCTTAGGAAACTTTTTATTAAGCGGGGTAGGATAAGGGTGAGGGTGCGGGAAGGAAGCCTGCCAGGTCCTATTTTCGAGGTACAATCCCGGTCTTGGTGTAACTGAGGAATAACCTTGCAAAACATGTCCGGATGGCTGTTTATTATGCCATCAGAAGATACACAGACATTGAATGTGTTTCCAAAAATATAAACATTTTAATAAATTTTGAAAAAAGCAGCTTTTAAAACTATTGAATATTTATTTTGGATAAAAGTAAAGTTAATTGGCAACACTGCTGCAAAGGAACATCATGTAATATTTCACAGAACTGAGCGCAATTCATTTAATTCAAACATCATTCTCGGTCTTTTCTTTTCCTTGTCCAGGTATATAAAGATAAGATACAATTATGTTTATCTTTATTACCCAGACAAGGAAAAGAAAAGCCCGAGAATGTTGGGGCGTCAAACAAATATACTAATCTCCACTTACGAGGCAATAACTACTTTCTTTCTCGACTGTTGTAAAAAGAATCCACGCGAAGTGACATGTGCATTGTGCAATAAGTGAAACATCAACCCATCAAACATCAACACAATTATTTACTTATTTTTAAGTAAAGGTATGTTTAGACTTCATTATTGGTGTGCATTTGGCTTGAGTTTTGTTTTGCACCTTGCATTTTTAACTGAAGCTCCCTTTACGTGAATTTGTTTTGCTATTTGTAACTTGAAATCAGTAAACGTATAAAAAATAAATAATAAAGGAAGCAAACAAAGAAATTATTCTGGATCATTGTGAATCAATTCGGGTCGTTCAAATTACTGCAAAGTGCAAGCTATTTTGGGGTGATATCACTTCTACTACTAGCAGCTGAAAGATTTCATCTTGTTCTTTTAGTCTCTCTCTCTCTCTCTCTCTCTCTCTCTCTCTCTCTCTCTCTCTCTGTGTGTGTGTGTGTTTAATTTTAACTTTCCAGTGTCCTAACTGTTGACAGGTACTGTTGTGCTAGCAAGCTACCCAAATGGACATTTCCGGTATATTTTTTTTTTTATTGCAGATAGAATATTCTATGTTTAGACACTTCTCTGCTTATCATTGAACTACAGGGTTGGTTAGTTTGTATTGCTAAGAACCGATAGCATAAATAGATGAAAATAAATTGTGTATTTGGTGCATAGTTCATTTGTTCAATATCACGTCAATATTTTTTTCTGCGAGCTTTTTTGATCGGAATATGAAGCTATGCCATTTCATCCAAGCTCGCCAATGAAAACTCGTAATGTTGTTACGTTACACACGTGTACTGTAAAAACATTTCCAGATCACCGTTTGCAAGGTGTTATAGTGGGTGAATCGTTAACGCGTCGGCTTGTTGAGTGAAAGAACGCTGGTCCAAATCCCGAAGGCAACAAGACTTTTTTAATTTCAGAAATATTTCTTCATGTTCATATTTATTATTAAGGGAGCGTCTGCGCTCACGTCCAACGTGCACGGTATATGGAGCTTACCTGCACTTCAACATTCGCTGCCGCGCAGGGGCAGAGCGATAATTATAAGTAAAAGACAAGCGTTTATCCGCCCAGCTCCCAGTTTAGTCAAGTGGTTAATGCATCGGGAGGGTGATCCGGAGCTCCCGGAATCGAATCTTAGCGTTGTTACTTTTACATTTTTAAAAAAGAAAATTAACTATTTTGTTTTTGATATATATATACGCATGTAATAAAAGTAGTGATTTAATATAACAAAAAGAGGCTACTAGAAGCTACGATGTATATAAACTCCGCTCGGTGTGCAAGGGGGTCACGGTGCGTCCGAAGGGAACTGGGAAGCGTTAGCCGCGGGGCATGCAGCCCACAGTTAGCGGTGGACATACGCAAAAGTGCTGTTTACGAAAATTGTGACGTCATTTACTCTTGACGTGTACATAAGTGCTATATACCTTGCACGTCTGACGTGCACATAGCCACGGCCTATTTTTAATAATTGCTCTCTCGCATTTTTCGTAGATTATCTTAAACCATGGGTTACCAGAGAATAAGTAAGGTCACGATTGGTTATGTAGGCCTATCTTTACATATTCCGTTATCAAGTTCCGAGCGTGACGCGTTCGTAGTTTCTCTAACAAAATATTGGTAACCCTGCGGAGGAATGAACAACGAGAAAGGGCTTGACTGCGTGCCCTTGCGAAGTAAATAGGATCAACTTTGTAAGTTCTCGTCGCCTGTATTCACCAACTTTTGAATTTAGGTTTAAACTCGTATCCCTCTTGAATCGTATTGACCTCCGCAATAAACCTAGGTTTACAGTCCATATCTGAATATGTTGCAATGAATTTTGAGCACACACACAAAAAAAATAAGGACGAATACGAGAAATATGCACTATCCCAACTAGCGATAAATTTATTACTATTTGATGTAAACGTTGCGGCATTCGCGTCTTGTTTTCCTTTCGCAAAGGGTCCCATAACACTGTCCTCTACTACCTATCTTTCCGCAAAGGGTACCATAACACTGTCCTCTATTAGCTACTGTCTATTAAACTCTGTTTAGTTGGAACGGCAAAACTGACGTGAATAAAGCGTTAACATGCAGGAAAAAAAGCATGTAAGAAACAAAAATGTACGTTGAAACTATTCTATTGAAGTTACTACTCAGTTTTGTAGAAGTTAATATAAACATGTTTCTTGGGTCCATTAAGTTGCTCCCCCCCCCCACCATACCAAATTGTAGAAATAAATAGCCTACCGTTTTGCACCCAAGTTTCGCGTTTTGCAGCGCAACGGTTACAAAGTTATAAGCACATATATTTTAGGGGGCCAACTTAATGGTAGCCCCCCTCTGTCAATTTTTTCCAAAATAGATAGCTTGACGTTTTGCACCGTTTTGCACCCAAGTTTCGCGTTTTGCACCGCAATAGTTAAAAAGTTATAAGCTCTTTTAGCTGAGGGGGCCAAGTGAATGGTAGACCCGTACAGTAAAATTTCAGAATTCAGACAGTGGCACATAGTGCAACAGATTGCACTCGTTTTGCACCGTTTTGCACCCAAGTTTCGCGTTTTGTACCGCAATGGTTACAAAGTTATAAGCTCTTTTAACTGGGGGGCCAAGATAATGGCAGCCCCCCTCAATAATTTTATCGTTTTGCACCCGTTTTGCACCCTTTTGCATCGTTTTGCACCCACGTTTCGCGTTTTGCACCGCAATAGTTAAAAAGTTATAAGCTCTTTTAGCTGAGGGGGGCCAAGTGAATCGTAGTCCCATACAGCAAAATTTCAAAATTCAGACAGTGCCATATAGTGCAATAGATTGCACTCGTTTTGCATCCAAGTTTCGCGTTTTGCACAGCAATAGGTAAAAAGTTATAAGCTCTTGTATTTGAGGGGGGCCAAGTTAATGGTAGCCCGTTAGAACAAAATTTTAAAAATCAGACAGTGACACATAGTGCAACAGATTGCACTCGTTTTGCACCGTTTTGCACCCAAGTTTCGCGTTTCGCACCGCAATAGTTAAAAAGTTATAAGCACATATATTTTACGGGAGTAGAAAATGATAGTCCTCTAGTCAAATTTTAAACAGGAGAAATAGATTGTGTTGTGGAATCGCACTGCGATAGTTTTACACCACAATATTTATATTGTTATTTTTTATTTAAAAGAAGAAGGTTCTTTTTTCGTGGAGTGGGACAAGTTAATTGGTGACCCGCCTCATTTTATTGTTCAGTGAAAACAAATAGTTTTTAGATTACACTCATTTTAGCTTGCTAATTAACAGTAAAGTATTTTCATAGACTAACTTCTAAGTTAATTAAATTAACACAAGAATAGGCGGTCTTATGAATGCGATTGATTGAAGAGGTTAGTGTCGAAGAGATCCAAGTAAATGTTTGGAAGTTGTTTATTAAGTTTAAGAAATGTTATTTTCTCTTACAACTTCCGAATTATGTGTTATCTTTGTAAAATTCTCTCTCAAAAGTATCGCGAAGTAAATAATTATCGTAAGTCAGCAACATCCTAGTGCAGTGATACCCAACTTCGTTTTGTCCATGTGCAACATTAAAATGTAGCACGTTCTTCTATGTTTGTGAAAATATATATAGCAAAATTCCAAAATAAAAAAAAATAGTTTTTTGGTACTTATAATTCTTAACATGACTTTATGCTATTAGTATGGGTTGCATTCTGTCTTTTCTCAGTTGAGTTCAGTTAACTTCATGTATAGATTAAGAATGAGAAATAAAACCCTCTTGCGACATGTTTATGGCAAACAAATGCAACATACGTGGCGGCCCAAAAAGGCAATTGTTGCGGGTGAGATCTGGCCCGCGGGCCGTAGGTTGGGCATCACTGTCCTAGTATATTAATGTTACAGCCAATCTTTCTTGTGGTTGTATACACCCAGTCAAAAAGTTTAAAATTTTGGTGCGTTATATGCTATGACTAAGAGCGAATAACAAATTATAAAATCCTTCCAACCATGCTTATCCTGAAATAATAGAACCTCTTTTGTCTTCTCCCAAAGTTGCAAAGATTCAGCACCCCTGGTCCAGGTGGTAACGGTGTTGACCTCGGATTGGTAAAAGGTAGGCACGCGATTTCGAACTCCACGGTTGACCATCCTGACAGGTTTTCCAGGGTTTCCTCGCTTTCATCAGGCGAATGCTGGGGATGGTACCTTAAGTAAGATACTGGCCGACATCTACCCTATCCTCTGCCTATTTTATCCCGCCCAGAGATAGAGATGCTAAAAGGCAGTAAATAAATTTTGAAATTCAGAGATGCAACGAGTTTATAAAACTGCTCATTTAAAGTATCTGTCTTGCAATTGAATGAATCCTATGGCTTTTTTTTTTTTTTTTTTTTTGTCTTTTCTACTTCATCTTAAATGAAGAGCAGCCGACCGCGATAGTCGTGTTGTCTCAGACTAAGGGCCAGCGTCTCCAAGATTTTGGGCTCAAATCTCTGCTGGAGCCTGGATGTTTGTGGATTTTAGAGACATCTAGTGGAATCAAGAAGGGCCGAAGTCATTAGTTACTGAAATGGCCCAAACCAGAAACAACTTGCAGCAAGTTATTTGAAATCTATTTCAATGCTGAGAAACTTAAGTCTCCCAGTGCGGGAACCTATAAATTGTAGTGACTTTTTAATCGCGAGACATTTCTGTTTCTCAATTTTTTGATCAACAATGCGCACTTACCCTTACTTCACTATGTGTCACTGTCTACATTTGAAATTTTGCAGTAGGGCTACCATTAACTTGGCTGCCCCAAAATATACCAGCTATTTACTTTTAACCATGGCACTGCAAAACGAGCACAGTTCAGTACAATATCTTGTTTCCGAAACAAAATTGACTCAGGGAGCGCTACCACTAACTTGGGCCCTCAAAATAGAAGAGCTTATAACGTTTTAACTCTTGCGAGGCAAAATGTGAAACTCGGGTGCAAAATGGTGCAAAACGAATGCAATCTGTTGCACTATGTGTAATTGTCTGATTTTTGAAATTTTGCTCTAGGGGGATACCATTAACTTGGCCCTACACAAATTTGAGCTTATAACTTTTTAACCATTGCGGTGCAAAACGCGAGACGTGGGTGCAAAACGGTGCAAGACGAGTGCAATCTGTTGCACTATGTGTCACTGTCTGATTTTTTAAATTTTGCTCTAAGGGGCTACCATTAACTTGCAGGTACTCTCTGGTCTTTGCAGGGCTTCATAGTAGGTGCGGTCATTTCTAGACTCCTGGCCGGCGCGCGTGTGTGGTCTTAAATATGGTCTCAACCCTTCCAGAAACAAGCTGGCCTTTTGAAATAGAAGCAAAATGCTCGCATATGATTGGCTAGAAATTAACTGAGGCATTTCCCACCAAAAAGAACTTAATCGGAGCCCCATTGACTCATATTTGAAGGAACGCAGGAGGAAGTATATCGAAAATGCAAGATACAAAGGCTTCATACAGGAAAACCTACCGGAACACATTGAAGACAGAATTAAGAGGCATATTATAACTTATAAAGAATTACTTTCATATTTAATTTAAAACAGGAACATAACAGTGATAGGACCAAAACATCTTACTTAAATCTTCGTCATGGATGCGAAACTGAGCTCATACAAAAATTATTACAAAAGAGTATTTTGGATGACAACACCAATAAATTTTACTCGCAACACCTTTATTTACCTTAACATCCTTCATCCTTTTACAGTTTCACCTGACTTGAGTTCTGGCAATTTTACTTATGAATGATCTGTTCTTCTGGACAATGCATTCAGGCTTACTCAAATTAACAAAGGGGAAAAGTGGATTTTCTGGGGGTTTGCTTGGGGCGCTGCCTGGACCCTGGTGCTTAATCCGGTTCATTTCAAACTTAAATGAAAAAAACTTTCTAAACAATTTCAAATTATATCAAAGGACGAAAGTAGCTTATCAGAGCTAGAAGTCCAGCTACGGTGGCCCTGCGGGCCCATAGCATTACTTTAGCGGCGGCTGAGGAAATGAATACTCATCCCCAAAAAGAAATATCGTAAAGCTAAAAAGATTAATTAGAAAAATGTTCCTCTAAATATACAAAAAAGAAAAGATAGAACAATTACATATCAACACAAAACAAAACAATAATTACTTAAAACATGGGAATGCAAGTTACACAATAATAATATAGATATACACGCTTAATTAAATGTTGAACACGGTTGGCCAACCTTCTTACATGCTAACAAAGAGATACGCATTTATGTAATTATATACATATTAATCAAAACATATGCTAATTAGTAATAATTACAGGAACGAACAGATAATGTAGATTGCTGGTCGTTACACAACTCAATAAAGAAAACTGGAAGAGCCCAAAATTAACAGAAGGGGTAGGAAAAAGAACATACACAAAAATCAAACAAATGAAAATAAGGTATAAAAATGAAGAACATACCAGCGAAAATAAAACACTACAAGTCAAGCAGCACTTGGCCGGTCAGCTCCTGGATGGGTGAACGCACAAAGAATGTGTCCTTTCAAAGGGGAATTACTAATATATCTGAACCCAAGAGGTCTTTGAAAGCCACTTGGTGAGAAGCTGTACACATCAACACACAAGCAGATATCATATACAATAAAAACACGGTACACTGACAGTCACATAAGCAAGAGAACCCTTATATACAAACGGGATACATACAGTGGATACTGGTCGTCTACATTTGTCGTAGAGGTAACACGTATATAGTGAGATATCCTTTAAAAACAGAGAATGTGACAGCTGGTGTAAATGTAACTCACGGGCTCCAAGCCTATCCCCACACTGTGAAATATATACATCATTCATGTTAACTTTTACGTTGCTGCACAATTGGAGGACATTTTCTAAAGACCATAACATAATAGTATTGTACTAACTTTATATTTTATTTTCACTGTGTATTGTATTCAGTTATATAATTACTATCAACATATAATTTGCATTTCCATTGGTTTAATATAATTGTTATTTTTGTTGAAATCATACTGTCGTGTTCCGCCCTCTTTGACTTCATTCTCGCCCCCCTTCTTCCTCACCAACTTTTTTTCGGTTGCTGACGATATTGATGGTAATTTCCATTGGCGGTAGTTTCTAGTTACCATATATGAGCGTAAGGATTTACGTTTCTTCGCAAATATCTAGTATATCCTTGCCATATTTCTCGCCAATCTAATTTCTTCTATACCGTACTTTAAAAAATACTTTACCCATTTTCTGAATGTTCGATATGAATTTTACTCCTTTCGAGTATTGGTAAGCATTTTAAGATCAGATGAAAGAAGAAGAATCGAAACAACTATTTTTTGCTAATCTTGACTCATTAAAACATTTGGGTACATATCTGTTAAGAGTATAGTTAGTATAGCTAAAAAAGAAGCGTAATTCAGCCTGAGTCTTAGATGTCTAACGGCTATTTTAAAATTCAAAATTCTGAAGCGTAATTTTTGTGTTAGCTCTTGTCTTTTCGAGAAGTAAAACTCAGTCACAGATCAATGTATCAGCAGGGCAGAACTTGAAGTAATATGGAAAGAACAAACAGCGATAGTTGATATACGATTCGATGCGCCGAGTAATGACACACTAAGACACTCCGTACGAAACAATTACTACTACACAAATCGCCGAATGGAGGTTTGTAAATATATTATTTTTTTATTTCCTGTTTATGTTTTCTTAATAATTCTCTAGTTATATAGAAGCATCGAACTCTAGTACTCCACTTAAGAAGTTATGGATAAACATTTTGATTCTAAAATATTCGTGAAGAATGAAAAAAATATATCTCAGCTAGCATATTAGTTGTAAACCAATCCTCAATTGACGATGCAGTTTTATTCCAATTTTTTTTTTTACGATTTTTCGTTTTCAATTCGGTTCCTAAATTGTGGATTACATTCTTCGGATTATACTTTACTTAACTTTTATGAACTTCATTGTGTTTTAATCGTGCAATTAATAACTGTAATCTACTACATAGCGAAAGGAAAAGAAAAGCAGAAGAAATTAAAACCAGATTGCCGAAAGCGTTTAATCAAAAGGATGACCGGACGTTTATTGCACTGTTTATTTTGTTTCCAGAAGGCAAGAGAAAGGTTAAGAAGCTGCTGAATCAAAATGAACACAGAGCTTCCAGTATGACGAAAGAGGTACCAAATATACGAAATATTTGACAAGCTTTCGTTATGCCTTAACGAGCATCCACTGAGCGCCATTTTATAGCGAGATCAAACTGACATGCTTAAAGTTGCCGTTATTCTCGTACACAAAATTGGGACAAATGTAGTATCAACTAAATAGAATAAAATAATGGCCATACATACATGTAACATTTAATAATTATGAAAATCAATTATTATTAATTTATTAATAATTTTCAATATAGAATTTTTTTTTAGCGACAGACTTTATAACTTATTTTTGATTCAACTGATTTCATGATGGCATCTATATTACACAGTCACGCAGACAGGAAAAAGAAAATCCAACATTCAAATTGAATAATATATATAACAATAATAATGATTGTTTAATGCTTTAAGCTTGAAGATTCGGAAGGTCACCATCACAATCACTGCAAGACTGTGATCATCAAATGTGTCTTCGAAATCATTGGAAAGGTCTGTATGAACTGCTTTCTCATTTGCCGCCAAACACATTAACAGGCCATCAGAACCTCCTATTTCTTCCATCCCCATGTATGGTCCAACTCCTTCAGGAAACATTTCATCCGCTACAACGGTAGGCTTCATGTTAGCGGTTACCTGCTTATAATTATGGAAAGTGACAAACGTTCCGTCAAATAAATCAAAATTACGGTAGGAATATCTCATCTAACTCCTTGCCTTTGGGTATGGCTCCCTGGATTGAAGCTACATTACCTCTTTGAATTGCCATGCTTATTCTTTGGATAAGAAAGGTGCTTGCTCTATCATCACCAGATGATTGTGTGATACGCTTACCTATTTCTTTTGTGAAGTTGAGGCCTTCTTTCCCCCATGAACCACTGGATTCGATAGCAATGGGTATGGAATGGTACTTCTGTGTAAGATTATTATATTTTCTTCTTTTTTCCGATCTTTTCGACTGGCGATGTTTCCCGCCTGGATTGAGGAAAAAGGGGGGTTGGAAGGAGCGAAAGTGTCTGAGCAAGTGAAGTCCCAAATTAACGGTTTGCCTCTCTTCCAGGGTAACAGAGTCATCCCATCTGGTCTTTTACCGTATGTTCTGCTACATCCAATAGGTTCTCGTACTGCAGGAATGCCAGCTGAGATTAGTGCTCTCAGTATAATGTCATTAACATTCGAGTGACGAGGATGCCTACCTGCGCTCTTTGAACAAGAAAGGCCATGTAATCCTTTTTTATTTACTTCTGTTTTACATGCCTGATATTTGTGACTTTCACAAATATCTTTACCCGGGCGAATTCCAACTGCTATTCGGAAACTTTCATTACTTAGGTGAAGGCCGAGAGGGGGCGAAGGTAGAGCTTTGAGCCAAGCACCTGCTTCAAGGAAGACGCGGCAATTATTCTGGCTTAACATGTAACAGTGTTTTAATGTGAAAAACTTGACAATACCGCTATACCAATTGTTGTTCTCTGATCATTGTTTGGAGTCAACGTGCTTGTTAAAGTTTGTAGCACCAGTAGAAACCACAAGTGAAAGAAAACCTATCTGAGCCGTTAGAAAGAAGATTCATTCCTGAGTAAAGGCAAATATGTATCGAAATCGGGATCTACATACAAGGAAGCGAGAACGCGATAGTTTACTAGCTTTAATGAAATTTTTTTAACATAAACGATAGTGTTGAAGCCATAAAAACAATTGAATTGAGAACGGAACTAGCGAAGTTTGAATTTCATTTCTATAGACAATGTACAATATTTTTGAAATCTAAACATCCAAGTTCACTTTCGAAACGCCGGGATTTTCACTCATAAGGGAGGGTCACGATATGTTTTCGCTGAGATCCTAATCAAACATAGTGCATTTGATAGAGGCTGGTGAGATATGGAGAATACCAAAATTTAAGATGCGATGGACAAGGGGGTGGTGGAGCTAGGGTTGGCGAAACCTCGAAATTCGAAGAAGTTAAATAAAGGATATATCAACAGTATTTCAGAATAAAGGACGGAACTTTCGGGAGATGATTTCCTGAATCAAAATAAGTAAAATGGTTCTTAGAACATGGGCGAAATTTGGCATAGTTTTGGAGATACGGCGTTTCCAACTTTGAGTCCAAATCGGCGTCTAGTAATGGGAGAAAATTCTCAATAAGTCAGAAACGAGCCATTGAATGAAAATCAATGGGACCTACAATATTTAATTGATACACAAAAACAAATATTCAAATCGGAGCCCCACAGTAACTAAATTGTGAAAGTTAACTTCCAGTTTGCTGATCTGGATACACAGATCACATACCGAACCGCCGTTGCTCAGTGGTAGAGCGTTTACGTAGCATTCGGGAGGTCCTGGGTTGGATCCCAGTCGCCGAGCATCCTGACTGACGTTTTTCCAGGGTTTTTGTCAGTCATACCAGGCAAATGCTGGAATGGCACCTTCAACATAGGCCCTGGACAACACCTTCCCGAATCCTTTCCTCTCCCCTTTCTTGGCCTGAGCCTCAGATGCCTGAAGGCCTTAAATAACATTCAAATTCACACAGATCACATTTCGGCTATACTTGAATTTTTGCATTTTGTAAATACTTTATATTTCTTCTTTCTTCTCTTTCTGGTTCCTTTTACCTGTTCTTGTTCCCGAGAATGTTCCCAAAAAGAACATGAAGCATCGACATAATGTAGAGTTTTATGAAAATTCGAGGCATTGATATGGAGTGTTCTATTAAAATAGTTATGAAAATTCGAGGCATTGACCCATAAGTAGAGTAATTTGGACAGTATAAGAATTAACACGAAGTTGAATGTTATTGATCTTTTAAACGAGCTGATGAGCTTCTAAGCACGAGACGTACAGTTTTTAGTGAAGTGAGTTCAGCAGATCTCGACGGAAATTGAACCTATGACTTTGCATGTTATTGTTTGCTTTAACGTGTAAATGAAATTATAAGGCAATGTCATGTTAGGATATACGACTAATGAAATTACTATTGAACTAGGCTTGACTGGATTTTATCTGCCTGTTTCATAAATTATACACGATGTGGCATAAGTTACTTGACCTTAAATGCATTTAGACACATTTAGATAAATTTTGTTTGAACCTGTAACAATACATTTCCTAAAGATAGACAATCTCATCCAGAGAATAGATGTTGGTTCCAACTTATTACGCGAGTCAATTAAGATACGAATAATTGGCTATGGTAGGTGACTTGGGCTGCTCCGTGTATATTAAAAGAGTGTCACTAACTTGACTTGTTCTTACACCAAAATTTACTCTGTAAACACTTGTGCCTTGAACACATTTTATTTTTCCTGTGAAATGGTTTACGAAGTATGAATTTTCATTTCTTGTAGGTAATTTACAACAAGGATTCTCTGCATTGATGGCGATGAAAAATGATTGTTCCTGGCATATCACCAAATTTCTCAAATATTTTGAGTCTAATGACTGCAGTGAAGACATTGTGTCTGTGTACGGTTTTAGGCTCTGCAACAATTACGCGTTCTGTAGGAGAGGTTTCGGACATATATACATGTGAAAATATAAAAAAACAATAACGTGAACACGATCTCAGTAAACAGATGCATCTTTATTAACGAAACTAGTAATGATGTAAGATGCATTGTATATGCGTCGGCTACGAAGGAAGGAACGTTTGTTAATGTGTCGCAGATTATTAAATTTGATGACATATATTCTTACATTGCCGAGTATGACACAAACAACAGTAGTAAAACTGTCCAATGGTGCATGGGAATAAGGAGTTGTCTTATTACAAAGTTAGAGGGTGATCCTCCTGACAACTACACAACGTTCTGGCTTCCACCTCCTATGACAATATTCTTTGCTATCCTTCGTGATTTAGTTTTAGACGTCCAGTTCCCTGGAGACATTCCTGTAGCAATCATGACTGTGGATCGAGAGTGTTGGGAAAATACCAGGTAAGAATTTTGCTTTCATTAACTAATATTTCTAAAAGAAAATCAGAAACTTTCCCAAATATTGTACTCCATCTAACAGAACAGCATTGCAGTATTGTTTGCTTTAACGTGTATAAATATATGCGCAGTTTGATATTTTGAGTAATTTCTAAATTAGGGCGCTAATTAAATGTGATAACATAATGCATCAATATTATTGGGTCAATTAGTGCCAACTACTTCAAAAGTCTTCCCCAACTTACGTTCTCCTTTTTGGTCTTAAATTTGACGCAGAGTTCCGTAATCTAAGTTGAAAGTAATTCAACAAAAATTATACGTTGGACTTATCACATAATGCTTGTGTTATATGCACCGAAAGGTGTCGAAAAGCTATCCTGTAAGCTCAAAAGTTTTTTTCTCTGATCACGTACGATCATTCATTCGCGATTCATTAAATTTCCTGTGAATTAGAATGAGTAATAAGCAAACATACTGATGAGGCAGCTAAAAATAATCGTTTATCTTCCGTCATGATTGGATTGTCAAAATATGTGCGCATGCAAATTTTGACCACTCGTGTACAATTGCTTTGCCAGATATCGATGATATAAAAGTAAGATCCTTTTCTGTGGAGAGTGATCTGAAAGTGTGTAAATATATTTAAAATGCTGAAAGAAATGGAAAGCAAATATACAGTAATCAGTACTGGGTAGAAGGTACTACCTTTTGGAGGGTGTGATCTTAATGGCTGCCACATTGAAGTCTGCAATATTGAATCTCGATTCATTTTCGTAAATGGGAAGAGTCATGTAATAAGTCATTCTGAGCTAGCACGTTATGTGAAATACATTTCTGAAGTCAGTTTTGCCGTATAAATATTATTGCAAGAGATAAGGGTATGTGACATTAATATGTGGTAACGATGCAATACCCTAACAACACCCGTTTTGTTTTGAAATAATGAAGGAAATGAAAAATCGAATGTATATAAACTGATATTGAGTACAAACTGTTGCATTTGGATTTCATGTCTTCGTTATTTCAAAACGCAATGGACGTTTCACGATGTTGCATCAATAATGTTACATATCCTCAACTCTCACAATATTACGTTTGCGACAAAACCGATTTAGAAACGTATTTCAAGCACAATTCTTGCTCAGGATGACTTATTATATGACTGACTTCCCATTTAAGAAAATGAATCGAAATTCAGTTAATTATGTTCGTGGAATCCTTAGAACAGGACGTAGTGGAAACCTTAGCATATGCGCCTATATGCAATGAAATCTACGAGAAATTTATAGATACGCACCCAGACAACGAACATATACTTCAGAACTTTCTGAAAACATATAAAGATATACCTACAAGTACACAATACGTAGACAAACTGTATGTCATTCTTTGGACAAAACATATCTTAAACGGTTCATGTCAATGTTGTCTTGTGGGGAATGAAAAATAGAAAGCATCAGTTTGATTGAAAAAAATATTTACTGTGCATAATCAAGAATATATACAGAGTAGAACATTCCAACGGATTCACGAAAATCTTGTTATTACACATAGGGGTTTGATCAATATTGTTTTTTGTGAGTATTAAACACAACTGATACATAAAGTGAAGTCATACAAAATATTGTAATTACATACGACTGAAACAAATTATTCAAAAAGTCAAGCCATATAAAATAATGAAACATTTTTTTGTATGCAAGACAAAGTTAGGTCGTACAAAGTAATTTTACTTGTATGCTACATTGCAACAAAAGCAAAAGTGAAGTCATATAAAATATTGCAGTCAGCTGATACATAAAAGTCAATTTGTATAAAATATTTTTCGTTGTTTAACTTTTAGGATACAAGTCATTGTTTTTAGATAACATAATTGTAAATAACTTTGTTGTTCGTTTTAAGTGAAAAACTCAGAAGTAGTACAAAATAAGTTTATTTGTCTGCTACATTGCAACAAAAATAAAACTGAAGTCATATAAAATATTGCAGTCTGTTGATAGGTAAAAACCAACTCGTAAAAAATATTTTTCGTTGTTGTTTAACTTTTAGGATACAAGTCATTGTTTTAGATAACAATTGTAAAAAACTTTGTTGTGAAAGTTTTGGTGGAAAACAATGAAGGAGTACAAAAGAATTTTATTTGTGATACTAACACTACAAGATAAAATTTACTTGTGCAAAACAGTGAAGAAAACTATAACAAGCCATAGAAAATATGTTTTGTTCTTACAATAAATTAGTTTTGTAATGTACATTGTTCTAACGTTAGGACTTGCAGGAATCATATATACTAAGAGAGTATTAAACCGTTTTGAAAAAATCAAACTTTATAAGTGACTTGCACAAGAATGTTTTCATCAAGTTTTGTTTTGTTGATTGCAAACATGGATGATAATAAAACATCAACTCAAAGAAATAATATTTTGATGTACATTTCTTTGTAGACAATGTGGTCGTCTAACTTACAGAATACGTGTCATTGTAACATAGTATTATACAACTTACTGTTGGAAATTTAGAACAGATTCCAGATTTTCATTTAACGCAAACCATAAGGTAACAGTCCCGTAGTCTACAGTACTAGAAGGATTTAATCGACGACGCTTCGTCTGGTGCACAACAACATGTCGTTTAGTTTGTGGTTTACATACGATACGAAAATCAGGTTTTAGTAAAATATGATTTTTAGTAAAAATTACTTGACACTACTACGGTGTAATAGTGGTATGAGGTTAGTCAGTGTTATCTTATAATGTTTTAAAGATGTATCTTTTTCACTTGTCTGTTTCTTCGTTGAAGATGAGAGTTAAGTAATGTAACCTAACACGAAAAACTGTGTCGTTGTTGATAGTAAAATCATTGATAGTAAAAACTGTTTATCGCATCTGTTGTAGTTTTGTTATGATGGAATTCGTATCTTTAGACTTTTGTTTTCTAACTTAACAGTTTCTTCTAAAATGCTTTGTTTTTTGCAAAGGGATGATAGTGTTGTCGCAATATTCTGTAACTAAATTCTACATATGCTCAAAGTTTATCAGTTTACGTGCGCGTTGAGAAAGAGTAATTCCACGAATTTTAATTACCTCATTAATTTTTAATGTGGTTGTCTCCACCTCGCGGTACGCATAATGTTTAGGACCAAGAGAAATGAATGTTCGTATTTCCCAGCCTTGTTTGATTTCATTTTTAAACTGTCCTAAATAATCACTAATAGATAGGAAAAGAGTTTCATCTCGAGGTCTAATATAGATAATACTATCAGTATCACAGTATAGCAGTCTGTCATTACCAACGGCATCTAGTGTTTCGTATAATTTAAGTCTAACGTAAGAAGAAATGAAACTAGCAACTGCTACATTTGTGAATTTGTTTGGTGTGTTCTGGGTTTCCAAATCCCTATATGAAACAAACAGCATATGAACCACAAGAACAACATTTTGCATTTCCATGTGAGATGAGTAGGCAATCTCATTAAAATCCAAAATATTGTTGACAACTTTGGTCTTCGGCAAGTCAGTTTGTTCTCCCCACTTCCCGAATAAAGAATTTAAAAATATTTTGGAAATGTATCGTAAACCTTCATTTCTCTTAATGTTATCATAGTCTAGTTCGATTCCCCTAATGTTTTCTATACTCTGAAATATACTGTTGTTTTTCTTTGTAGGTTAGACAGTCATCTAGAAATTCAGAGACTTCCTGTTTCATTTTTAGAAACGTATCAACATAAGATTTGAACAGTCCTTTCTTCATCTGCATTTCCCAAATGTCATAAGTACAGAGAATGACATAACCTTTAATGAGGCATGGAACTGGGATGTGCAAAATACGCCTTTGATTGCACGTTGTTCCTTAGTATGATTACAGTTGTCTTTATTTAAATTATCCATGCAGGTTCGACAAACATAAAACAACAGTTTGTTATGTGCATTATAGGGCAAAAGAGGAATAGTAAGTCTGTTAAGCGGTACAATCTTACAGTATACAAGACAATGAACTTGACTTGGATCAGGCATGTTATCCCCCTTATGAATTGTTACACGACCAACTGCAAATGGTTGTTTAGACATTACCCACGGATATAAGCTTGTAAAGTTTATGTACTCACATAACCTTGCTCTGTACATTCATATAAAGCTTTAAAGCATTCTACACCTCCGCATTTAAATGCGTCCCGAGGCTGTATTGGTTTTTCCACATTAGAACAATGATCAGAGATAAAACTCTGAATTTCAGGTGACATTTTGACTTGAGTCTCCCACTCACATTCCCAAATGTAAACAACTTTAAAATTGCAACTCTTTTTTAAATTGTTCACGTGCTAACATTGCATCATAATGGCTATTTAAGCTGCGGTATTCATTACCTATTACTTGGTCCCTACATTGGGTTATACACTGCTCAGCTACTTTACTTTGATATTAAAAATCTAACGGAGGGAGAATTCTAATTGTATTTTCTTTAAGATACCATGACTGAAATATTTCCATCGCTCACCCAGCAATTGTGGGAGTACGCAAAAGCATTGAAACACATTTGTCTTAGCTTCAATCAAATTAGAAAATCGAAGGAGAATTAGAGTTAAAATAGGTACATCGGTTTTGCAATAGGGTAACAATTCATGCTGGAAATCAAATGTCGTTTTACTTTTGACACATTCGGCATACCACGTAGCAATTGATTCTGTCTCTTTTGGTGATTTTCTTTCAATGTCGTAAAATTCAAGTTTTGGATACAAATCCACATAGCTTTGGTATTGTGGTAAGTTAAACAAATGTGGAAAGTCGCCTTTCTTAAGAGATTCATCTAAGTCGAGAGTTCCAGGTAAATCAGCTAATCGATCACTAATAAACCAGTAAGTATATCTGAATATGATAAGTATTATTTACCGTTAGTTGCATCATTTTATTTCCATGACTGATAATACTAGGCACTAATTTTTGACGTTGTAACAACTCGCGTACAACAAACAAATTATCAAAGCCGTGAGCATTATGTGCAAATGCAACAACTTGAGTAAACTTTTGACCTTGTTTGAGTACGTGATTAATGAAAGGTTCCATAGTATAAAATACAAAACTCCTATTTCCTTTAGAATCACCACAAACACTACATTTGTTACTTTCGTCATTTAGATCTTTGCACTGAAAGCAACGATGAATGAAACAAATTAAGTTAGGATCCTATTCTTGTTCACCTTTTTCATTTTCATCGTTTCCAGATCAAACACATTATAAAGGAAATCCTCAACCCGTTTAGGATTACTTGGTTTCACGAAATACACATGTGTTTCATTTACATAGTCTGCAAAGTTTACAAAAATGTTCACCACGAATATGTTTGGACTTTCTGCTACGAACATCAATTTTAACACCACACTGAGAACAAACTTGCACATGGTTACATATTGATTTACTTTTTGCTTTTGTTAAATGCTTGCCAAAACATGTCTGATTGACAAAATAACGATTACACTTAAAACCATTAATTGTTGTTCCATCTTCACGTTTTGAATCAGAAAGGTACTGTTCATATTGCGTACATAGATTTGTGATGTCGACGTTCCACTCCATATGGAGTAAGACAATGATCGCAATACCCTTTACTTCCTAAAAATGACATAATTGTCTTAATGATATCGTAATGATTGTCTTCATATCTTAAAAAGATATTTTCTTAGTTGCTGGTGCGGCATAGATTTTTCATAATCGCGAGTGTTGGAGACGGCTATAAAAATAATTTGATACTTATTCCCCCAATAATTTTGAAACTTGTCAAGATCGTACTACCACCATTTATATTACCACAATTTATACTAGACACATTTACATTTGCATAATAGCATAATTCTACTTCGTCACAGCTCCAGTTTTCCGGATAGGTTTTCATATATGCAGCTCTATCAAATGCTTTATCTGCTCGTAGTAGTCTTAATACTAATGCTCGTGAAAGACAGTCAGGAACATTGTCAACAGGTATAATATCCTTTTGCACATACTCTGCAAACGGTAAATACTAAGCGTTACGATCCAACCCTTGTCATCGATACGGATTAGTAATATCAACTTTAAATGCAACATTGTCACCCAATAAAAATTCTTCATTGGAGTTTAGTACATTTTCGATTTCTAACATAGTGTCTACAGTAATATGCGCACGAAATTTAAACGGTATGTATATTGGCTTTCCCACTATACACTTTGAGCTTTCAATGGAAATTCTACTTTGGATGCAGGGTCTATATTGCGAAGTAAATATTCCATGGCAAACTGAAAGAAACTGGTTACGTACTGTTCCTGATCACGAATTTAAGTAACCAATGACTTCATGGTAATTTAACGTCCATGTAAGGAGTAATTAGGATACTTTTTACTCGTTCACTTACTCAAAGTCACGCGTTTTCCCGGCACCATATATCATAGGTATGTTTCGGTCCTTCATACACTGTTGCACACGATGACCATTGAACCATTGTTCCACATCAATTTTCATGGCAAAGTCATCATCAGTGTCAAACTCAACGTCCATTACACTAGACCAATCAGCACTATTAGTTACGTAATCACCGTCCATCATATCCAGTCCAAAGAATTCCACAGTATCATCAGGTATAAGTTTACTAGGTTCATACTCGAAAATTTGATCGTAATAATCCCAAGCAATTCGTTAACTATCTATAGTTGTAAAAAATCCAAAGGACCCCAGATCGATAATATCTTGTGCACTTACACACTATTCTAATACGAGTTCCTCATCGTTCCAGTAGTAATATAGCAAATGATGAAATAACAGTTAGGAATTAGTTTCTTCCGTTTCGAATCCCTTTAATTTGTAGTAACAAAAATGGGTCCAGCATACAAGAACGAATTGAGAATCTTCGTACCCTTGACGAATAAGTAAAAAATCATTTCGATTTCCCATCATAAGTTGCTCAGGAACAAAATTTTTCACACGAGTGAAAAGAGATTTTCGCACGTCTAGAGCTGAGAACAAACAAGACAAATGGGACATTTAATATTGGTTATTTTAGAATTTTTATGAAAGAGAGTTGTGGCGCGATAAAAGGAGTATCCTGCGCACAGCATATGCACCATGGTTGCATTTACTGAAGTTACAATATGATATGTTTTTTTCTTGTACAACAAATTTGCAGCTTTTCAGTTTGTTATGTATTTGAATTTTGTCTTAACACAAGTTACGAGACCCTTTAGATTTACCCTGTACCTGAAAGTGTCATCGTTCCGTACCGGTAACAAAAAAACATTTCCCTTAAATTTTATCAATCTCTCTCTCTCTCTGAGATGTTTGTACTGCAACAACTTTCTGATACAACAGAACATAACATCTTGCTCTGGAAACAAGATGAAACATGTGGTTTAGAAGCTCATAATGTGTAAAAGAATGTATGAGAAACAATTTTCAATGTACGATGAAATTGTTAACATATAGAAACACAAGTTGTCAGTAGCACAAAAACCTTGACATTCGGGAAACACAATTGAGCATTTGTAAAACAAAAGTTGATATGATCAATGCAAACAATGTTTTCATACCTTTAAAATAATTTTCATACACAAAAGAAACTTTACAGTTTGCAAAGAAAAAGTCTTTTTTTTATAAAAATCCTAAGTTAGAAAACAAAAAGCTAAAGTTACGAAATGCATCACAACAAAACTGAAACAGTTAAACGACAAACAACTATTTACTTACAAAGTTCTGTATTCAACATCGACACAGTTTTTTCGTGTTATGTTATTTTACAAGAAGTATAAACTTCTCGTCTTCAAGAAAGAAACACACAAGTGAATGAAATCCATCTCTGCAACATTATAAGACAACACTAACTTCCCTTTGCAAAATACAAAACATTTTGGAAAAAACTGTTAAGTTAGAAAACAAAAGTCAAAAGATAGGAATTCCATCATAACAAAACTACAACAGATACGATAATCAATTTTTACTATCAATTATGTGTATTCAACAAGGACACACTTTTTCGTATTAGGTTACATTACTTATCTCTCATCTTCAACGAAGAAACAGACAAGTGAAAAAGATCCATCTTTACAAAATTGTAAGATAACACTGACTACCCTCATACCACTATTACACCGTAGTAGTGTCAAGTAATTTTTACTAAAAATCATATTTTACTAAAACCTGATTTTCGTATCGTATGTAAATTACAAACTAAACGACATGTTGTTGTGCACCAGACGAAGCGTCGTCGATTAAATCCTTCTGGTACTGTAGACTACGGGACTGTTACCTTATGGTTTGCGTTAAATGAAAATCTGGAATCTGTTCTAAATTTCCAACAGTAAGTTGTATAATACTATGTTACAATGACACGTATTCTGTAAGTTAGATGACCACATTGTCTACAAAGAAATGTACATCAAAATATTATTTCTTTGAGTTGATGTTTTATTATCATCCATGTTTGCAATCAACAAAACAAAACTTGATGAAAACATTCTTGTGCAAGTCACTTATAAAGTTTGATTTTTTTCAAAACGGTTTAATACTCTCTTAGTAGATATGATTCCTGCAAGTCCTAGCATTAGAACAATGTACATAACAAAACTAATTTATTGTAAGAACAAAACATATTTTCTATGGCTTGTTATAGTTTTCTTCACTGTTTTGCACAAGTAAATTTTATCTTGTAGTGTTAGTATCACAAATAAATTTTTTTTGTACTCCTTCATTGTTTTCCACCAAAACATTCACAACAAATATTTTTACAATTATGTTATCTAAAAAACAATGAGATCTATACTCAAAGTTAGAGAAAAACGAAAAATATTTTTAGCAGTGGACTTCTATGTATCAACTGACTGTAATGTCTTATATGACTTCACTTTTGTTTTTGTTGCAATGTGGCAGACAAATAAACTTATTTTGTACTATTTCTGAGTTTTTCACCGAAAAAATGATCAACAAGTTAATTACAATTATGTTATCTAAAACGATGACTTGTATCCTAAATAGACAACAACGACAAACATTTTTACGAGTTGACTTTTATGTATCAGCTGACTGCAATATTTTATATGACTTCACTTTTGTTTCTGTTGCGATGTAGCAAACAAATAAAATTATTCTGTACGATCGAACCTTGTCTTGCATAAACAAGAATGTTTCATTATTTTATATGGCTTGACTTTTTGAATAATTTGTTTCAGTTGTATGTAATTAAAATATTTTGTATGACATCACTTTATGTATCAGCTGTGTTTAGTACTCACAAAAAACAATATTGATCAATCCCCTATGTGTAATAACCAGTTTTTCGTGTAGCCGTTGGAACAGTTTACTCTGTATATATTCTTGATTATGCATAATAAATATTTTTTTTCAATCTAACTGACGCTTTTTATTTTTTATTCCTCACTAAACAACATCCAAATGAACCGTTTAAGAAATCTTTTGTATAAAAAATGACATGCAGTTTGTCTACGTATTCTGTACTTGTAATCATATCTTTATATGTTTTCAGAAAGTTCTGAAGTATATGTTCGTTGTCTGGGTGCGTCTCTATAAATTTCTCGTAGATTTCATTGCATTTAGTCGCATATGGTAAGGTTTCTACTACGTATTGTTTTAGGGATTCCGAAGACATGTGAATGCAGTCGTGAGTTAGAGTCAATGTGAATGTGTTCAAACCAAGTAAGACACATAATCGGAACATTTTCTTTCAATTTTTGAGTACTATACGTTATGCAAGCAGGTTTGACTTCAACGGTCGAACATTTACACAGGACCGCCATTGGAAAACTACAACCAAGAATCCTCGATCAACATCTTTATGTACTTTATTGGCCAATCACAATAAAAAATAGAATTTGTCCCTATCAGTCTCATGACAAGTGTCTCGTGAAACATAAACCGCAATGAGTTCCTTCAAGTACAATAACACATTCAACTTGACAAATACAATATTTATTCACTTAATCCCAATATTTGGGAACAATTGACGATATTCATGATTATGACTAGCCTATATTACAAGCAAACATGTTGCTGCTTGTGATTCTGTGGAAGACATTGACAGTCTTGTATCATATCTATAAACATAATGTTCTTACTTTCGTAGTAATAAAAATTTTAAAAACTCTGTACTTCAGTTCTTATTGTAACAGTAATATTCAATTTGTTACACCATAGGTGACTAAAAGATACACTACAACGCTGTTGTAAACTAGTGACAAATCCAGTCTTCCATATTATTTTGTGGATTAGTTCAAAACACAATGTCATACTCCTCGTTCCACAGATGCCTAATGGACAAGTATTTTAATTTCATATCGTTACTCAATGTCTTCCAATTTCAAATCGGCTGCTAAAGTACAAAATAAAAGATTACCTCTAGTGACGAAGATATTTCTCTAATAATCAACAATATCATTCAACTGCGCTTCATTTTTAAAACGTAACATGTTTCATTAACACAAATCATATATTTCAAGTGAATTTGTACTTGTAGGATTAAAATGTATATTTTTCATTTACAGTTTGCTATTGGTAAAGTCACAACTGCTTCAGATTTTAATTTTAAACTATAGTACTGTGTTCAAAGCATCCCCCGTCCTGTTTGGGACTCAAAAGTTATACTACTTTACAACCTAGTAACACAAATAACGGCTCCATATGTTACTTTAACCAAATTCTGACGTCCCATTCTCTCTAACCTTATTCGCTTCTGTTGTATACATATCACGAAAGAGAATGTTAAACCATTAGCAAAGGATCTGTCAGTCTATTCATTATATTGTTGTCCCTATATGAAAACTTCCTTGATGACATATCTACGTCCAGTGCTCCTCTTATATTTTGGGTATACAAAATATTTACTATATATATCAATACGACGATGCCTAAGCTATATATAAAGGATCTGTCCCTTTCCGATTAACTCGTCCAAACAGACAAAGTACATTTGTTAGCATTTCATTCCGTATTACCACATGTGATTCATCCAAGGAAACAAATATGTGATTTTCCTTTGACTAAAATGTTGCTGGGTCCCGTCAATTCTATTATGTGGGTCCTTACCTGCTCTTTTCATAGCTTTTCACCTTTCTTATAGGTCTATTTGGAAATATACAAGTACGTTAAACTGGATTTCTTATTTTCTCAGATCCTATGCACGTCATATTTCTATAGGATCTGTATTTCATTCATCTTTTTTCTATTTAATTTCTTTATAAAAAACTACTTTTTTAAAATACAAAAACACACTTGACAAATATTACATATACTAATACAAAATCTCTGTACATACATCAGGATCCAGTATCAAGCCAAGCATTCAGACAATCTCTTTAGCACGTCTTGACGCATTTAATGTTACGGAAACAATAAGCTTTGAACATCTCCAAGCATCTTGCATTAGAGCTGTAGATTTCTTTTCCTGTCCCTCCCTCTCTTCTTCTAGTGTCAGTCTCGCAAAGCAAGTTCATTCGATCTCATCTTCCAGTCATCTGTTTAATTTTTTTCCCAAGTAATTCTTTCAGACTTATCAGCTCTTTTATATGCAATCTCCACCCTGCAACTCTTCTTCAATAAAAAAATGAAGAGGGAGAAACCAACATTGTGCGTGTGTTGTTAATATGAGCACTCTGTCATGATTTTTATTACAGACGCTGCAGGAGTCTCGTTAATTAAGAAAGTACTAAATTCAATTTGCATAAAATACCGATGAGTAGTTAGGAATTACTACATCTGATGGGGAAAAAAGAACTACAAGAAAGAAACATTAAAATGCAAAACAATTTCAAACTGATTTTATATTAAACTATCGTTTCTTGTTTCCGTGTTATATTCTTGTTTTCTTTCTATATGTTTTTGTTTGTCTGTATGTTTGTGAAATGTCTAAGGATGATAACACAATTAAATTCTTGGTGTGATTGTTGTGTGACGGCTCTATCTTTGAACATTATTTAAGAATAATCATTGGCAAGTTTGTGTGACTTGCACAGTAAGAAGGACATTGATTAGATATTTGCGTTTATAACAGAAAATCAGTATATTCACAGAATAGAAGCAAATAAACTTAAATTTCTGGTATATACTTACTGTATTATATGGTCTGATTTACAAACAATGTTCCCGACCTAATTTAACGTAATGCTATGTTATTTAAAAATAAATACGCTAATGAATTACTTTCATGAGTGTACAAAAGTGTTCACTGACAAATATTGCACTAATGAAGTGACAGAACTGTATAGTAATTTACAATAATAACTGGATCGTAACTTCTTATCGGTTATTAGTGTTGTGTTATTCATTGAACGCAGGCAATATGGTTGGAGGAAATGTAATTAGTAGTATTTAATTAAGACTTGCAGTAAGATATAGTGTTTTCTGGGCTATTCATTACATATATGATGTAATTATGTCATTTTATTACACAAATGTGTGGTTATTTAAAAGCAGTAAATATTTGTCATATAGCAAAACAAGGGATGTATACTGTATATAGCTTAAATTCGAAAAGGTCATTCATCCTTGTGAAGGATTATCCTGAAAAGGTACGCAGTTTGCAATGTTTTACCCGCTTTTTGGTCTCTTTCACTACTTACCTTTCAACACTGTTTCCAATTTCACGACACTCAGTTTGCAGAAAGAGATAAAACAAGATGGCCTTTTCAAATCATATAAAAATATCTCCATAAACTTGTTTATCTCCCTCGACTCAGGGTGATCTTCGTTTAGCTGCTGGCCTTCTCAACAGTCACAATTTGTCACCCTTCAGCAGTGTCGAATGAAAGTCAGGGGAGTGAGCTCGATATTTTCAGATGTAAAAATGAACAATTCGGTATGATAAAATCTTTGGTACATTTTATTTTATATACGCCAGTCTAGTAACTGTTGACTTCGGCCTGTCACGATTATCCGCCACGTTCGAGTCCGAGATGAAGAATATAGGATGTTCTTTCCGGGACCGATTAGCACTAAGGTGAGTAGGTATTGTGCCTGGAAAGCATCTAAAAGAGAAGGTCATGATAGCAGACTACACTAACGAGTACATGAAGTTGGAAATGCTGAAAGGAAAAATGAAGGACCTGGTTATAGTACAGATATACATGCCTACAGCTAAATATCCGGAAAAAATGGTCGAAATAAACTACGAATATGTGGAGAAGTTGATTCAAGAAGAACTGCAGAAGAAGTAAATTAGGATGACAATGGGTTCAACATATTCAGAGAAGAATTTGAGAAAGTTCTTAGTGAGATGAAAAATGAAGAAATCAACGGATGTGGATGCTGTTCCGATTAGATTGATAAAAAGCGTAAAAGAGAGAAGAAAAAAGTTAAATACTGTCTCTGACTCTGCAGCGAAATTTATGATTCAGGAGAAAGATCAAGCGACATTTTAGAAACTCAATGATTCCATTGGAGAATAAGAAGAATGTAAGAAGAGGTGAAGATGATTTAACCATCAGTCTAATATGGCAGCCAGCGAAGATATTTCTACTAATATTAAACAGAAATTATGCAATAGGATGAATGCAGAAACTGAGCAGGAATAGTTTGGAATTCGAAGAGGTAACGGAACAAGGGACGCTGTTGTTTTGTTAAGAACAAAAAGAAAGGTATACACATACAATGGTAAGGAAGTACACGTAGCATTTGTTTATTTGAAAAACAAAAACAAAAAAAAAACATTCGATTGAGTGAACTAGAAAATGTTAATACCAGTGTTGAAGAACACAGGTGTGGAGTGGAAAGGTCGTATAGTTATGAGGAACCTGTATCTGAAGGGTAAAAGTAGAAGAGAACGACTTATCAGAACGAATATCAATATGTCGAGGAGAGAGACAGATATAATGTCTCTCGCTCCCTTTATTAAATATATATTCAGAAGTGGTTGCAAGAGATTTTTGTAAAATGAAGGAGGAGTTACTATCCGGGTAAGACAAATCATATTAAATGCATTAGTTTTACGGATGATATGGTTCTTTTCTTAGAAAGCAAAATACATATCAACATTTTAAGACAACTGCAGAAAAGCTTTGAAGAACACAGAACGAAAATAAACGTAATTAAAACTAAATGAGTGGTTACTGTAACAAATCGAACCATAGCAAACATGAAGGTTGGAAGACAAAAAGTAAAACAGAGCTTCAAGTGTTTGGGAAGTACTGTTAATGAGGAAATGTGAAAAAGATACGAATACGAGAATAACAATGGCGAACCACGTGTTCACTGACAAGTAAACCTATCGATGATTCTAAGTTGTTGTTTGTTTGTTTTTTTTGACCAAAGTTGGAAGAGGAGTAGGATACATCAGGAAACCTTCATAAAGTACGATTAAAAGTGCTTTCGTCCATAAAAACAGTTGCAGTAGCCAAAAGTTTGTTTCATAAGAATAAGCATTTATAATGTGTTCCAAGTAGGAAAATACACGTTTATTTATAAACAGTTTAAAATAATGGAACACAATTACACAATAATGGATACTGGGTAAATGCACTATCTTCTAGAGAATACGTTTGTCATGATCGCCATCTTGAAGTCAACCATCTTGAATCTTGTTCATTTTTTAAAAAAAAAATAGGAAGGGGTCATGTAACATATCAATCTTGGCTAAAATTTTACCAGAAATTCATAGGTGAAGTCAGTGATGCCATAAATGTATTCTTGAGTTAGGTAATGAGATGTGACATTAGTATGCATATTTGATTGAAAAGTCCAGTAATACTTTGCTATTTAAAAAAAATGCAAGACGCGCAATGCACAAGTTGTTAGTATGGGGAACCACCTACACAATACCTATAACTTGTGCATTTGGTTTTCATTTCTTGCATTGTTTCAAAAATACCAGAGTATTCTGGACTTTTCAATCAACTACGGATACAAATGTCACCTCTCGAATTATCTATCTCTAGATAACATTCATAGTAAAACTGACTTCACCAACGTATTTCTGGCAAAATTCTAACCCAGAATAATATGTTACATGGTCACTTTACTATTTAGAAAAAGCAAGCAAGATTCAAGATGGCCTACTTCAATATGGCGGCCATGATTAACGTACCTCTTAAAAGATAGCGCTTTACAAATACTCATTAATCCTATGTCACATTACGCTGGTTAACCAGCTGCTGCTTTCTGTTGGCTGGTACCAGCCGTCTAACAGTGTAGTGTAAGCGTAAAACTAACAAGTCGCTGCCAAACGTCAACCGGCGAGGTATTACCAGTTTCTGGTAAGTAGGACATGTTCAAATTTAGCAGCCACCAGCTCATCACGTGACCGCTTCATGCCGCTAGCAGCGCTTCACCAGCTAGTGTGAACACTTCAGAGTCGATAAGCAGCGAGTAGTGGCTAGTAACTTGTCGGAAAATCCACTAGGATTCTTTTAGGTATTACTTTTTATTTCTTGTATTGTTTTTACGGTTTTACAATGTCAGAAAGTAAGTAGACCTGGAATGAGATAATAAGATTTTTGACATTTGTCGCTGATTTGACCAAGTGGCGAATGTTTAATAATAAATAATTTTAATATTCGTCATTTCGTGAAAACAGTGACGAATCGAAAATACGATAAGAGCTGGATTAAAATGGGGTCTAAAGGGGTGGCTGCCCGACCTACCCCCACATGCGTTCAGTTCCCCCAAAAGTTAAATCCGTTATCCTTACAACTACAGATGATAGGTAACAGGGACCCTAACAAAGTCTTGAGCTCATGATGGAAGTCAATAGCCCACGGCCCCGCAAATAGCTTAATACAGCACTGAATACAAGTGTCTATGGAATATGTTATTCTTCGTTTATTGCAAAAGAGATGAGGAGGACGTAGGATTCATAAAGTCGTTGAAAGACCCAAATAATGCAAGTCTGCATGTTTCGTCGGAAGGATTCAAAAAGAAAATTAAGAGCATACG
The DNA here is from genome assembly GCA_022664845.1 of Lepisma saccharinum. NCBI lineage: Eukaryota > Metazoa > Arthropoda > Insecta > Zygentoma > Lepismatidae > Lepisma > Lepisma saccharinum. Next base: position 6,422 of record JAGDQP010015113.1, on the reverse strand, counting down.
AGGCACGTGCCGTAACAAGCTGAACCGAGTCAAGAAGCTAAGAAAAGTGGCGCTGGGACTGAGGAAGCCTACAAACCAGAACTTTGTTGGTTCTCCACACCAGATGCTTTGCTGCATCCAACATTTATTGGGGGAGAGTCAGTTATTCTGCCAGACCTTCTGTGATAGCTGCCACCCCAAATTTCTAGAGCGCATCCCTCAACTTCAAATTTTTTACAATCAAAAATAGATAGAAACCATGCAAAACTCGACTTACACCCTCCCAATATTGACTTTATACCCCCCCACCAAACTGAAAATCCTGGCGAAATCCCTTTTTTACTTAAACTACAACATTTTCCCAATTTTTGGAAGTGATAATTTCACGAATAAAATATACAATCAAAGCTTAGGTTTATTTTTATTTTGTTCTTAATAGCATAAAAATAGTATAAACAACAGGGTGGATCGAAAAAAAAATATTTTCGAGTTCCTATAGGGCGCAAAATTTGCGATTGGTGAATACTTAAAAATATAAAAAAAAAATATATTCAAATTGGATATCATCTTCCGATCGCGCAAAGCGCCTGAAAAATAAAAATAAAATAAAAAACTTAATTTTTTTTGTTTGTTTTTTTTTAGAAAAAATGCTCCCGTATTTTTTATGCTATAGTGCTAAAAAGTTGCAACTGGCACTATTTAATAAGAAAAGCACTTGTTTTCTGCTTTTAGAGAGTATCTTCCGATCGCCCAAAGCCAATGAAATTTGAGAAAAATGCCTGTTTTTCCGTATTTTTTTTTAATTTCAGTAATTATAAAGTACGATATATTTTAATACCTGATAGTGTTTATGTTTAAACATGCGTTATAAACGGGTAGTATAGTGTATAGGGTAAAAAAAAGTGTTATAAGATTATGAAATACTTCCGACCGTGCAATGGGTCCAAAATTAACACACAAATGTGCAGCTACTTGCTGTTTTTACATATATAAACAACTCAGAACTCACCACGAGGAGGTGGCTGCACTTCGAGTTCCACCCACACCCTTCCCATCCAACCAGCTATTAAGGGTGTCTACTATTTACATATTTACACACTTCTTTCTTTTTAAATTGAAATCTTTATAAGTTTGTGGTCGATACATACATGATTGGTCTATTATGTTGACAGACTTACAAGGTTGAAGCAAATTTTTAGTCGATTTTTTTGTGAATTCAGTCATCTGGATTTCAATGTTGCTCTGAAGTAGGATCCGCATACCTTGAGCGAAGTTTCTGTCACTAACTGCGCGCATCTCTCAACGGCCTGCGCATGGCAGGGAACCTTTTTTATATCCCAGTCTGGTATACCACCTGATTTAATGAGAGAGGTGATCTCGTTGTTAGTAACTTTCCGAAGAAGATAACTTGGCTTTGATGCAATCAATTATGTCTATGTAACCTGAGGCTTCGAAGTTTAAAGTGGGAGTAAGAAAGGTTCTGATGCTTTTACCCTTCAAAACAGACTGCCTGGCTTTCCCTTCTAGTTTTGCAACTGTCAACAACCGTAGAAGTGTCTGTTTTGGTTAAACCAAAGTATTCATTCACACTGGATACTATAGCAGCAGCTGCACTGTCATTGACTTCATATCGATCTCAAGTTAATGATGTAGCTCCTAGTTTAATTCTCATCTGCCATTGAGATTGCTTCTTCTCAGAGTCATTTGGCTTCTATTCAACTTCAATTTCAGAACTCACTTTGGCTGAACAACTTGGCTGTTCTTCATCTAAAGGATGAGGGTTATCTCTCAGGGCTCGGATGGTCGTAGAAACTTCTCTCTTTAAGGTGTAGCATTTTTTTTTTTTTTTTCAAGTCTTGTTTCTAATTTGGTTGTCTCCTTTCGGTCCAAAGTACCAATATTTCCCAACCCATGCTTCCTCTGAAGAGATAAGAATTTTCATTCAATGACAGGAATCTTGTTAAGTTTCACAGATGTACATTTAACCTGAATTGGACATTCACACAGGTCTGGGATCTTCTCACAAGAACAAAACACACCCATTGCACACTTACAGGCCGAAACATCAGAGTTTGTTTGCTTGGCTTTTCAACTCGTCAAGTTTTTTCTTGAATTCTGGCTTCTCCTTGTCTCGATTGTAAGATTAACGAAGTTTCCATACTTATCATAGAAGGCATTGACGAGCTGGACAATCCTATAATAGGAAACTGTAGGTATTGATGCCTTATCAAAAATTTCTTTTACTTTTTGTGACACTCTATTGTTAACAAATGAAAAACTCACTTTTGTGTTGTTGAGCTTTCTTGTTAACTCAACTCTTTCTTCGAAACAACATCGCAGCGCATCCTCGTATGTAGGAAGTTTACTTGGTAGAAAACTTCTCGGACGGCCAAATATTGGACACTCAAAGGACTGTCTAGTTATTTTCTTAGATGTTGATAAATCCATTTCTCAAACGAACAGGATATCCAACATTAGTATTGCAAAATCCTAATATCAACACGATGCACCTCACACAGCGCAGACCCCTACTTACTATGTAAACTCGTACAGACTCACTGACGTCTAGACATAACAATGAATAGAAGATAGTGGCATGAGTGCAGCGTTGAATGAAACGATACTAGCGCTGTTCCGCAACGTACCTAGCGGCAGCCAAGTAATCTTCCGCGCACGTGAATCAATTATGAATGTTAATCCTGAATTTTTTCTGTGCCCATTCTTGATCATTGTTGAAAATTGTTTTTGAAATTCATAAACAAAATTACCGAAAAACATGCATTTTTTTTCTTCTAAAATTTCATGGGCTTTCCGCGATCTGAAGATACTCTTTGAAAGCAGAAAACGAGTGCTTTTGTTATTAAATAGTGATTTTGTTATTAAATAGTGCAAGTTGCAACTTTTTAGCACTATAGCATAAAAAGTTTGGGGGTAATTTTTTTTTAAAAAAAAGCGAAATAAATTAAGTTTTTCGACTTTTCGGGCGCTTTGCGCGATCGGAAAATATTATCCGATTTGAATAATTATTTTATTTTAGTTTTAAGTATTCACCAATCGTAACTTTTGCGCGTTATAGCACTCGAAGTTTAAAAAAAAAGTTGTTTTTTTTTCGATTCACCCTAATAAACAATTATATACCCCCAATAAATATTTAAGTATATTACATAAATGCAAATAAACTGGTTTAATTAGTTTGGGTTACTCTATATGCCAGTATGCCCTTTCGGTAATTTAAAAATAAAAGATACACTTTCTTCGCCTACATGTCTGACACTACAAAAAACAGACTAAATTTACTATATTATCGCTACCAGCAGCATCAAATGCCAGCGATGACAAATCCCCAACAGTCGCTGCTTGCTGCTGCGGATACCAGCCAACAGCAAACAGCGGCTGGTAGACCAGCTTAATGTGACCCAGGCTTTAATGTGTAGGGGAAGGGTGGACATGTTGTCAGGGGGCAAAATGGCTACTGGCTATTTGCTCCCCATGAAGTTCTGCCACGAAGCAGTAAATACCTCAACTACTCCGCTGGATCGCCGGTACTGTCATACTGAAGTTAGGAGTTATTCTGATGAATTGTCGGGAAATTATTCTAACGCTTCGTGTTTTTCAATGTTATGATGTAAGGTAAAGTGTGGACAAAAGCACTTTTAATCATGCTTTCTGGTGTTTTCCTGATGTACATTAGTCCTCTACCAAGTTTAGTAAAAAAAAGCGCTTTGAAGCATTGATAGGTTTACTTGTGAGAAGAAGAACCTCTTCTTCGGATAGATGAACAAAAGGTTAAGGGAAAGATGAATTAAATGTTTTGTATGAAGTAGTAGAAACGTAGGATACGAAAGAGTTAAGAAAACAAATGGGAACCTTTGAAATGTGGATATGGAGAAAGATAAAAAATAACTGGATAGAAAGATGCGAAATGAAAAATTGTTGAAGAAAATAGGCGATATATGAACAATATTGGAAACAATAACGAAGAGAAAAAGAAACTGGTTATTAACTTGGCTGCGAAGATGTTATATATTAAGGGATGTAACTGATGGGTTGGTTGAGGGAAATATAGGAAGAAGAAGAAAGCAAATACAACTCCTTGACAATATTAAGGAAGAAAAAATTATGCTAAATTTTACAAATTTTAGTTTTATAGTTGCGATAGTTGGGATTCTAAGTCCTTTCGCCAAGAGTCCTCAGCATACAAAAACACAGCTATTGAATAGAAATGTCAAATGAGGAGATGATATTAACTTGAGTAGAACAGCTTTTCATGTTGACTTCAGGTGTCGCTGGCGTAGGTGAAAGTTGCCATAGGTTGTATTATATTTTACATATCTTTTTCCTTCACAAATATGGCCAATGTAAAGAAGCGTCAAGTTTGGCGAAATCGTTAGTATTTAAATCCATCACGTCGTTATTACGGTCTGACTCTTTGGTCGAAAATAGTTGTTCTTTAATCTTCATCTTTTGATTTCCTCTACTAATTTTCTTGTCTGAGAAAATGATTAAAAGATAAGAATGTGTATCTAAGAACATGTTTCTAGATATACTATACCAATACATTATTCTTACACTATTGCTTTGCAAACCATAGCACTTAATATTTAACCATACGCTGACAGTAACAAACTATTCGAATGGAAGCATAAAACATTTCAGTGAAATGGTTTTACAATATTTACGAAATAAAACTTACCATGTGATTATCAGCTGATATGCCCAAAACATTTTTTTTTCGCCTCAATCGTAAGGTGTTACAACCGCCGAAAGCACAAATGCTGTTATACTTCCATATTGTACATAGAGGCTGTATAACCAAATTTACCCGTTATTTTCATGTTTCTGCCTCCAGGTCATGCTAACGTTCTTCTTGAGTAATTTTTAAGAGCTCTTCAGAAGATATAAGAATTTCTTCTGTAATTTGAAACGTAAATGCGGGGAATAATAATAAGGTGAAAAACTGATGTGAAATTGAAACCAGGAGTGTACAGTAAATTCCTTCGGAAAGTATAGCTACATTAAAAATGCAATTTTGCTTTTATGTGAGTGGTGTTAATGGATTGTAAGTCGTGTTAGTACGAATTTTCAAAGACCCACCTGCTTCTCCACATCAGGCACCACAATATTTGTAGGTTTGGATGTAGATTACGACACAGGTGTGAGATGTATCGTTGGGATTTAAGGTGTAGTTTCCAATATCAGTGACTATACATACAGGCACTTCAGTTATCTATACATCTCCTAGGTTGAAAACAGTGTCAGTTCTCGAAATGTCATTTCGGTATTTTCACGTGATTTCACCTGCTTATGAACATCTTTATTGTATACGTCACCAGAAAATCTTCAACTATTTCTTCAATAAGTATTATGTGCAGATAGTAAATGCAGAAATGTGATTCAAAAAACTGAAATAGATTAAGAATAACGGATTTGTTATTATTTGTTTGTTTTTAGGTTAGGTTAGATAAGATTTCCTCAGGTCCAATATCCTTACTAAAATCAAGTCGAATGACCTAAACACTTCTCTAGACTTCTCAATAAGCAATACCTCAATAATACTCAGGTATCTTCAGTATTCTATTTCCAACCTTGTGTTAGAATCATTTCCCAACAGCCCAAATCGACTACGCTTAAATGTGTACTTTACGCATAATTAAACAGTGAAATCGTCCTGCCAATAAACCTTGTTTCCATTAAACAATGCTACAATCTTCTAGTCACCATTTGCTATTGTCTACCTAACTCACAAACTAACGTATCTATTCTTGTTGTCCGTATCTTTCCTCACAATCACAAGACTAATATCTCTGTGCACTAAAACATATTTTTCATCATGCACCTATTTATAATTTAACACTATTTGTTCACACAGGATTGAGGAAAATTTATGTACAGAAAAAAGTCTGTATGTTCGCACGTGGTTTTGAAGTTAACAATTCGACATTTGACGATTTTGAGAATTATGCTCATATTACATTAAAACTGTATATTGATATTCTTAAATTAGCTAAGTCTATATTGGGTGTTTATCATATATTTTGTAGAATAAGATTGTACGTTTTGGGTAACATATACTTGTTATGGTATCTTCACGCTACTAACTCTATACTTAACTTCTCAAGCTACACAAGTCTAAGAAACGTTTAAAACCATCCACATATAAATCGAAAAAATATTCTTTTCACTACTGCCACGGATATTCAGGGACCTAACGGAGGACACTTAATGTCCACGGTTCGCTTCTACTACTTTCTTTGAGATCTATATGAAACTTTAAACGGGCGCCAGGCAGTGGCGGCTCGTGGTCAAAATCGTAAGTGAAGTGCATCCAAATCATTAATGTACCGATTCTCTATTCAACCCGAATTTCCTGGACTGACTGGTTTACCCGTAATGCCGCTTATCATCATATTAAATGTTAATGAATATTTGTAGAGAAATTAAAT